>BLBF01000036.1:378208-406787 GCA_015471245.1 Laticauda colubrina
CTGTATTTATAGGTTTGTATGTGGAGTCTTGGAGTAGGTCTGTCAATTTTGTTTCATAGTCTTTTCTGTCCATTACTACTGTGGCATTTCCTTTGTCTGCTGGGAGTATTATTATGCTGTTATCATTTTTCAGGGTTTGTAGCGCTCTGAATTCATCTTTTTGCAAGTTATTTTTTGGTGGTTTCATTGTGCATAAGGTGTTAGTAAGATGAAAGCATGAATAGAAGAGATGATTCCACCAGACTGTCAATCATTTGGAAGCCTGCACTCTCAAATAGAAAGATCTCCCCACCACAAGCCAGGCAAACACCTGGGCACAAACAGACTCCCTCTGATCCCTCCAGCTCAAACACCCCTCCACGAGGCACCCAGATATAACCTGGCTTCCTAATAGATAACAGCCCTCCTTTCACATGAAGCCAAGCTGCACTGAAAGCCTCCAGTGCAGGAGGAGAGTATTGCCAGCCAATCAAAGCCACAAAACAGACAGAAGAAACCAGAAACACCAATCAAACAAACTCCAAGTCCAATAAACGTAGACCAAGACTCCCAACCAATCAGGATGAAGAAAAAAAAACATCCTGGCACAGCATAGGGTAGCCTCAAATTTAAAACCAAAGACTGTGAGACTCTGAACCACATAAAAACTCTATACAGAAGCCTGATGATGGCAGATGAGATTCTGCTGAAACGTTGCTACAACTTTAAAAGCACTTCAATGACGTGGGATAATACCCGAAGGAAGCTGAACAGCACATATAGATAGATAGATAGATAGATAGATAGATAGATAGATAGATAGATAGATAGATAGATATAGATATAGATATAGATATAGATATAGATATAGATATAGATATAGATATAGATATAGATATAGATATAGATATAGATATAGATATAGATATAGATATAGATATAGATATAGATATATAGATATATATATGTTTTTTTCAGCTTTCGCAGGTACTTACATGTGTGCTGTTCAGCTTCCTTCGGGTATTATCCCACGTCATTCTGATAATACCCGAATTATGATTATCCCACGTCATTCTGATAATACCCGAAGGAAGCTGAACAGCACACACACACACACACACACACACACATATATATATACACACACACACACACACACACACACACACACAGTATATATTAAAAATATTGAGATAATTAATCATGCCATGGAATGGTTTTTATTGCAGAGAAATAGCTACATTGTTTATCTATGCTGTAAATGTCAAAACATTTTTGTAATGACAAAGAATTAAGAAAGTATTAGTTATTGTTTTCTTTCCAATCATTATCAAGTGATATTCAGTTTGATATTAGAACTCAAATGTTACTGAAGAAAATTATATGAATTGAAATCATTTGGTTGGAAAAATTTTCAGTATTTCTGTGGACAAAACACATAGTTTGGGAGATAATTAGGATATTTGAAAGGTGATTACTTCATTTTTTAGAACGAACAGGACCAAAGTGGAAAATCTGTGATGAAAATCCACAAATGAAGAAGTCCATAATTTCTGCTGAATAAGTGGGAAGTAGAATGGGCTCAATGTCTTGTACAGGTGGGTCCTCTACTTATGATCACAATTGAGTCCAAAATTTCTAACTGGGACATTAGTTGAGTGAATGTTTCCCCAATTTATTATCTTTCTTGTCGTAGTTGTTAAGTGAATCACTGCAGCTGTAAGCTAGTAAAAGAGTTGTTAAGTGAATCTGGCTTCCCCATTTCACTTTTCTTGTCAAAAGGTCATACAATGTGATCAACTGACCCTGGGACACTACAACCTTAAGTGGTATTCAGCAGGTTCTGACCAATTGTGGAGAACCGGTAGCAGAAATTTTGAGTAGTTCGGAGAACTGACAAATACCACCTCTGACTGGCCCCACCCCCATCTATTCTCCGTCTCCTGAGTCCCAACTGATTGGTTGAGTCTTCTTTTGTTGCCCTGCACAATAGAATGGAGCTGGAAAGCAGGTTAGTGTGGTAGGGAGGGAATGGGGATTTTACAGTATCCTTCCCCTGGAGTGGGGTGGGAATAGAGATTTTATTGTATCCTTCCCCTACCATGCCCAACAAGCCATGTCTACAAAGCAACGCCACTCCCACCAAGCCACTCCCACAAAACTGGTAGTAAAAAAAATTGAACCCCACCACTGACTGCAACCATCATAAACATCTGAATTTTAATCACATGACATGGGGCTGCTGCAATGGTCATAAGTTACTTTTTTCATTTATAACCTTGAATGGTCATTAAATGAACCATTGTAATTCAAAGTCTACCTGTAGTGAGATTTGTTTTCTTTCTTGTTTACTGAATTTTTAGCCTGACTTCAGACTGGGAATTTATTAGATTGAAAGTATATTCCTAAAAAAAAATAATGCTGAGGTATCTGTGATGCTCATTTACCTCAAAAAAAAAAAAAAAGACCATTAAAAGGAAAGAAGTCCAGGTTATACTGCCTCATTACTGTAATATACCAGCACCAGCAAATTATAAGAAGTATAATGTGTGAGTACTGGTAAACAGCTCATCACCTGTGTGTGTATGGGAGAGAGACAGCATAAGACAGAATGCATTTGCAAGGAAGGGAAAATACATTATACCCATCCTTTCTTTCCTGGATGGTTTTAGAAGATGTGAATTTTCTGGGACATTTTCCAAGCCCCACAGTCTTTATGGCACTATTCTAATAAATGAAAGTGAGGCAATTTTCCATTGTTGTGCCCTATCCAGAAGGTCAGCACTTTGTGAAGGAGAGTTCTTTAACAGTATCAGTAACCATCTGTACCAATAAAAAATCATGGGTTATTTTTTTCACAATAAGATTCTAATAGATTCAATGTAAACCTACGTTCATTTTCACTCTACCATAGCCTTAACAACAATTTAAATTCTATCATAAACTAGTTCATTGATAGAAAAAGGCAGCAATATATGAAAATTAATTTTGCTGATAAATCTGAAGATATGGATCTCTGTATCGGATGCCATATCAAAATTATACAGTACAATAATTAGTATATCTTTTCCACTGTTGTACAGATTACAAAATAAAAAGGGAAAAGGATGTTAACTATGCTGGAAGTACCAAAAGGGTTTATGACATCTAGGTACCACCACATAAGAGCGGTCAACTTGCTATAGCCATGTCACCATACTCACTTTAGCACTGCCATCTCAGCGCAGGACAAATTACCATGGGAAACTCACTCCAGGACAACTTGGTGTGTCATTGCAGCACCTCACAGTGACAGGGAAACATATGAGAGGCATGTCCCACCTGTCTTGGTGTGCTGCATGTGAACAAGAGATGCGTCCTGCCTATTCCTTATCTCTACAAGGGCTCATGAGGAAAAATGACTGAATGGAGTCAAGGAGGATGGCAGGTGAATGTGTGGCAGGTGATATGTGCCTCTTGTGTGTGGCAGTGATGGTGATACAACAAACAGCTGTGTGGATTGAAACACTACAACCCAATCTACTGGCCACTCCTGAGGAGATTAGCCTTGACCCAGAGATGTAGCTCATTGTGATGCTATGGTTAATGGCCATTTCCCACAAAAGAAGGTGTCACAGGAGCCATATTGAGTATTCTTATGGCAAGTTTCCTGTGGTGAATTGTCCCACGCTGAAATGGCCATGGCAGGGTGGCCCTAGTGACACCTTGGAAAGTGGTAGTGCCCAGATGTCCCATTCTGGCATCAGAAGGGTAAACCAATAAAATAAAGGAGCAGCCCTGCCAACTCTCATGGTTGTGCCGTGAGTCTCATGATTTTTTATCATTTCTCACGGTCTCACGACAAGGCTCCTCAATCTCACGATGAATTTAAAACGCTTTTTTTTTTTTTCAAATTTGGGGGTCGGCTTATATGCGAGTATATACGGTAATCTTTCTGAAAGGGGAGTAGGTCCTGCGAGGCTAGTTTCCCAGTAGTCTAAACATGGCAAAAAGAGGTGATTTTTCAATAGAAGATTCAAATTCTGACACTGAAATGGACCGGGAAGAACCAGCTGAAAAGATTGGCCAAAAATATGATGGAGCAGCGAAATATCGGGTAAAGTACAACCCCTCTTGGGCCAAAGAATACCCTGTAAAAGCAGTTAACAATGACCGATATAGTTTCTTCTGTATACCATGTGGTAAATCTGTTAGCTGCCACCATCAAGGACTTCATGATGTCAAAGTGCATTGTGAACGAGATACACATAGGAGAAGAGTTGAAGATGAGAAAAAAAGTCATTCTATACGAAGATTTCTTTCAAAACCTGGGAATTCTGGAAGGAATATTATGAAAGCTGAGGTTATGATAACTAAAGGCCCTGTCACACTGGCCGACGGATGCAAAACGTTTGTAAAAAGGACACAGCGGATGAGAAAAATGTTCCATCCGTTGTTATCTGCTCTCAAAAGGGGCAAAAATTTGCATAACCAGAGTGGACAACACGGAAAGGAACGGACGGGGGGAGGACGTAGGGCGGATGGAAAGCGGATGCTCCATGGAAGCCTAGCGGATGGAAGCGGATGGGAGTGGATGGCACATCCGCAAGGCTTCCGGGGGAGCGCAGTAAAGCGGATGCGGAACGAAAAGAGCAGATGCAGAGTGGACGCCGAGCGGATGAAGCAGATGAACAGCGGAAGCCTAGCGGATGCCTAGCGGAAGCATAGCAGATGCCTAGCAGATGCCAAGCATTCACTGCGCATGAGGGGAGGATGCATTGCATCAGCGTCGCGGATATAAAGGGAAGCAGCTCCCAAGCAAGTCACCATTCAGAGGAAAGACCTGCTTCCTGACATAGCTCTCCAGCCAACCAGCCAGCCAGCCAGCCAGCCAGCCAGCCAGCCAGCCAGCCAGCAACCCAACAACCATGGGAAAGAAAAGGAAGCATCAGCCATCTGCTGCCAGCCCTGGCAAGAGGGACAGGGCCACCCTCCCACCCCCTGGCCCTTACTCTGCTTCTGCTGGGGCTTCTGCTGCCCGTCCTCGATCTTCTGGTGCTGGGGCTTCTGCTGATGCTGCTTCTTGCGGTGGTGCTTCTGCTGGTGCTTACTCTGCTGATGCTGCTTCTTGCGGTGGTGCTTCTGCTGGTGCTTACTCTGCTGATGCTGCTTCTGGCGGTGGTGCTTCTGCTGGTACTTACTCTGCTGATGCTGCTCCTGGTGCTGGTGCTTCTGCTGGTGCTTACTCTGCTGGCGCTCCTCCTGGTGCTAGTGCTTCTGCTGGTGCTTATCCTGCTGGCGCTGCTTCTGGTGGTGGTGCTTCTGCTGGTGCTTACTCTGCTGGTGCTGCTCCTGGTCCTGCTGGTCCTGCTGGTGCTCCTGGTCCTGCTGGTGCTCCTGGTCCTGCTGGTGCTCCTGGTGCTGCTGGTGCTGCTGGTGCTGGAGTAGCTGAGGGAGAATGAGTATCTATGGCGGAAGGGACACAGGCTCTACAGAAACCAAAAGGAAGCAGGCTGCTTGGAGAGAGAAGGTGGAGAGCCTGGGCTACACTTCGGAAGGGGTCCTCAGCTGGTGGAAGCACATGCACACCTGGTACGGGAAGCTGCACCTCAAGAAATCTGGCCAGGCCGCGGTCAAGCTGATGGACAGAGAGACCTACGTTTTGGCCAAGTGCAGCTTCTTGGAGGATGAGATCCACCACCGAGGAGCAGCCCCTCTCACAACCCTCTCTCTCAAGCAGCCTGCTGAGAGCAAGTCCTCTTCTGGCAGAGAGTCAGCTCCTGTCTCCAGGCAGGTATCTGTGGAACGTGCCATGACAGAGACCCCTCCGACAGCTGGACAACCCATGGCGGAGCACGTGGAGGACCCCCTGACACAGTGGGAGAAAGGAGATGGCACTTCCACCACAGCCCAACCCGCATCCACCCCCAGCTCCACCTCCACAGAAAGGCAGAGAGGCAAACCAGAGGGACAGAGCCACACTGTCCTGCTGGAGATAAGAGACACCATCAGGAGCAGCGTAGATCTCCTCTTTCAGCTGGTACACACCGATGGCCCATCCTCCAACTGAAAGCCCTTCCTCGCATATCTCAACCAGACCCTCATGAGCATGGCGGAACCCCAGTACCAGGTAGTGAAGGACAGGATCACCGATCTTCTTCACAACCCTCCAGACCAAGATGAACCTGCTCCCACCCAGTCCAGTTCTGCTCCTCCACCCCAGGTGATGTCCCTGCCCTTCCAAGGCTTGCCACAGGCCCTCCCCTACCAAATCTATGGCTACCAGGAGGTCCAGCAGCACAGGCAGCCCTTCCCAGTCCAGGCACATGTAGCATCGGACACCACCGGTTCCACTGATGCCACTGATGCCACCCATGCCACCCACGCCACAGATGCCACCCACGCCACCGATGCCACCGATGCCAGCCCTCACCCATCTGCAGACCAAACAACCCCACTACACTGCTCCATCCTCCACCCCACAGCCAAGCCCGGCCTCAGTACATCTGTCCTCAGTACTGGGGCTGACACCCCATGGCATGGAGGAAGGGGCTCTGAACATCACGGGTCTGAGCCAGCTGTCTGAGAGCTTCCTCAACACACCGTCCCCTCTTGTCCTCTCGGGGCCAAGCACCCCAGTGGCGCTTCAGACCAGCACTCCAGCAGCAGCCTCCTCCACAGCACCTGGACCCTTCACCCCTGAGACTGAGCATGCCTCAGAATGACCAAGAAGAGTGCTAGAGACTGGGTGGCTACCTGTTGACTTTATTTTTGCTTTGGCCACTTGACTTGGGTCATATTTCTTTACAGCTTGTTATTAATAAAGTTTATCTTTGCTTCACACACTTGCTTCATTTATTTTATTAAATAAAGTATTGGTGGAAACTTTTAGAAATGGTTTAAGCCTTTGCATTCTTGTGGGATGGGTAAGGATAGCTTTGGGATGGGTAATAGCTGTGGGATGGACAGGGATACCTTTGGGATGGGTAATAGCTGTGGGATAGATAAACCTCCAGTGCAAGCATAGTGGAACTGTATGGTCCACCCTCCCAGGTGCCACACCTATGGCCCTTTATTATCAATAAAAATGTAATCATTCATCCACATATGTCAACATAAACACAACTCTTTATTAAATGCCCTGTTCATTGTAGGCACACCCAACATACATGGCCCAATCTCATCAGTGTGATGAGACAGGCTGAAGGAAGCATCCATTTATCATCTATCATCCTGTCTTGCCACTCCACTGTTCCAGGTGGGGAGTTGCACCAGTGTCTCAGGAGGTTGCGCTGCTTCTTCCCTTCACGTGAGGCTCTGTTGGGGCCTTGCACATCCTTAGTGTCTATCAGGTTTCGCCCTTGCCTCCATTCCCCAGGCTCCATGTCCCCATTGCCTTGTTGGAGGTCCATGAGCCTGTTCTGCAAGCCTGGGTAGCGGGAGCGCGTGAGATTGTGCAGGATGCAGCAAGCTTCCACGATGCTCCTCACGGTCTGTGGGCAATGCTGCATAGTGGTGAGAAGTACCTGGAACCTGTTGGCCAGGATGCCAAAGGCATTCTCCACCACCCGCCTTGCCCTGGACAGCCTGTAGTTGAAGATTCTTTCTTCATGGGTCAGGAGTCTGGAAGTGTAGGGCTTCATGAGGTAGGTTCTGAGGGAGAAGGCGTCATCCCCCATGATGAAGTTGGGCACATCTTGCGTGTCGTTGGGCAGGGGGTCTGGATCTGGGAAGCCCATGATGAGGTTGCGTTCCAGCCCCTCCTTGATGTCACTGGCATTGTATACCTGGGCATCTGAAGCTGACCCGCTGCCTGAAGCATCGATGTACATGAACTTGTAGTCAGCATCGACCATGGCGAAGAGGATGATGCGGAAGAATCTCTTGTAGTTGAAATAAGTGGACCCCGACTTGGCCAGAGCTTTGCAGGCCACGTGCTTGCCTTCTATGGCTCCAACAGTGTGTGGGAAGTTCCACCTCTGATACCACTGCTGTGCAACTTTCTTCCATCCTTCTTCAGTGGAAGGGCACTGGAGGAGCTCCTCCAGGTATTCTTCGATGATGGCCTGCACAACCTCTCTGACCACAATGCTGATGGTGTTGTGTGGCACCCTCCAGGCGTACTGCATGGTCCTGTAGGTGGTCCCTGAGGCCAGGTGGCGCAGAGTCAGTGCCACCTTCAGCCCAGGGTCCAGGCTGGGCTGGAAGTTGGTGCTCTGCTTGGTCAACCTGGATCTCAGCCGCTGCACAACTTCGTCAAACATGGCTGGCGGCATCCTCATGAAGTTGTGGAATGCACAAGGGTCTTTGTTCCTTAGCTCCACCATCAGCTTGTTGTACAGTCCGTACTCTGTTCTTCTTCCGATCCATCTTCAGACCCAGACACTTCTTGGCCGCCTCCTTTTCTTCCCGTAGAACAGTTGAAAGAGCCTGTAGATGGCTTCGCACTATTGAAGAATGATGGTGGCTACCAAAAGGAGTGTGTTATGATCCATGGTGGACATCAATGGATGCTGTGGAAGAGCAACAGCCAGATGAAGGCTGCAGAGGTCTGCACAGCAAGGCTGCTGGACTGAAAGTGAGATCCAGGTGAGTTGCTCCCCCTTTTTATAGGCAATATAGGTTTTCCACTATGTGTCCTTTTGCATCCTCTAGGCATCCTGCAGACATCCTTAATATTTGAGATAGGTCCCCTCTGCAAATGTTTTTTCCATTTTAAATGCTTTCTTTGCGAGCTGCATCCGATTTCATCCTTTCTACGTCCGTGCTACTAACGCTGTTCTTCCGTTCCACATCCATTTCGCTTCCTCCCTGTGTCCGCTTTCCGCTGGAGCAGATTTGAGTTGCACGGATGCGCAGTGGATGCCTAGCGGATATAGCGGATGCGTAACGGATGACAACGGATGCAGAATGGATGTTCCCCGTATGCGTTGCAGATGCAGAATGGACGTGTTGGATACATTTTCTGTTCAAAAAGTTTTGAGCAGCTCAAAACTTTTTGAGTGGATGGAACCTCAGTCGACGGATGCTGGACGGATAGAGAGTATGAAAAACGGAGGCAGTGAGTACAGAACGGATGAATCGCGTTAACCAACAGATGGCAAGTGTTTCTCTCCATTTGACATCCTCTTTCCATCCGTTGGTGCAGTGTGACAGGGGCTTAACTTCTTAATACAACACAACCTGCCAATTGCAACAGCGGATCATTTGGACCCTTTGTTCAAGGAAATATTTCCTGATAGCAAGATTGCAGCAGCCTATGCCTCAGGACGCATGAAAACTTCAGCAATATTAAATGTTGCCCTGGGTCCCCACTGCCACAATTATTTAGTGGATCATTGCAAAAGCCATCCCTTCAGTCTGGGTATAAATGGCTCAAATGACACAGGATTAAACAAGATGAACCCTGTAACTATCCGTATATTTGATATAAATCGATCAAAAATGGTCACAAGTCATTTTTATGATATGTGTGTTACCAGTGGGGTTGATGGAGGAAAAGCTGCAACCATTTTTGATGTTATGGATCAAAAATTCACAAAAGATGGAATGCCGTGGCTGAATGCTATTAGCCTAAGTGTGGACAATACCAATGCTATGATTGGACGCAACAATTCGATTGTATCACGCTGTAAGACAAAAAACCACCGCATTTTTATTTGTGGATGTCCATGTTATTTGGCTCATCTTGCTGCAAATGATTCTTTCACAGATATTATTGATGTTAATGTTGAGGATGTGCTTATCAACCTATGTTATTGGTTTGATAAGAGTTCCAAACGCAAAGGAAAGCTTGCAGAGTACTTTGAATATTGTGACCAAGAGTATCAGCAAGTGTTAAAGCATGTCACCTGCCGTTGGCTTTCTTTGGAATGCTGTATTGAAAGAGCACTTAAGAAGTTTCCAAGTCTGAAGTCTTACTTTCTGAGTAAATGTTTTTCAGATGCAAGGTTTAACTGACTTAAGGATGCATTTTCAAATCCTCTCCTGGAACCAGTCCTTCTGTTCCATAATGCATCAATTCAGCTGTTCACACAGTTCAACAAAGTACTGCAGAGAAGTGGGCCAACAGTCCATGTTCTGCAAACCTCTATGTTGACCCTGGCCAAAAAAATTGCAAACCACATTGTGAAGCCTGAAGTCCTTGTGAGTGCTAAACGTACAGATGTAGATCTTAATGATGAGGAAATATTTATTGAACATCAGAACATTTATCTTGGTGGAACTACAAAGGCCACTCTCAACAAGCTCTTAAATGAAGGTAACATAACAGAAACAAAGTACAACAAATTCTTCTACGCTGCCCACTTCTATTTTAAAAGTTCGCTTGCATATATTCTTGGAAAATTTCCATTGAGGGAAGAGTTGATTCAAAACGCAGTTTGGATAAACATACTTCAGCACCTTGAAGCAGAATGGCAAAATGTGGAGTACTTCTATGACAGGTATGATGCAATATTTCATGAAATTCCAGTAGATGCTCTTTTTGAAGAATTTTGTGACTACCGATCACTTACTGATAGTGACATTGGTGGGGATGCTTGGCAGGCAGCAAAAGTGGTTGATGCAATGGAAGGTGGTACTGAGGTATATCATCATTATCGTGTTGACATTCTTTGGTGGTACATTGCACACATGAAACAGCCTGGTTCCTCAGCAAAGAGATTCCAGCACGTGACCAGAATTGCAGAAGCAGTACTTGTGATCCCACACAGTAATGCAGAGGAAGAGCGCCTTTTCAGCATTGTTCATAAGAACAAAACTGATAGTCGTTCCTGTTTAGGCCTTGATGGCACCTTGTCTAACATTTTGGCCATGAAGTTGGCTTATCTAGAAGAAATGACACCTTGCTATAAGTTTCGTCCGAGTGATGACCTATTAGAATCATCAAAGAAAGCTGCATCTTCTTATAACAGGGAACACAAATAAAACATTTAAATAAACTGTTAATGACTTTCCTCGATGGAAAAGGGGTTTGTTTAATCTTGATCAGGAAAAAAATAGAATCTCACTATTTTTTATAAAATCTCCAGATTTTTTTTCATGGGTCTCCAGATTTTCCTTTTTCAAGGGTTGACAGGTCTGTAGGAGATACAAAGACTGTGCATGGTCAGGTGTTAATCGTAACCTTATCCTTATATTTGCAGTTTTACACAGAAGAAAACACCCAGAAATAGAAGGAAGCCAGATGATTCTTTTATCTGAAACTGAAAAAATAATTTGTTAGTGACTTTAGCAAAAGGAGTAGCATCAGCTTCACAGACACCTATGATCCACACAGGAGGTCCTGGTTTCATCCAGCAGCCAAGATCTTATTAAGTGGGGGAAAGTTAGAGATGGATTTTCCCTGCTAGATTCTGCCCAGTGAAATGACCAACCTTTCTGAATTACTAAATCTCAATGTCTATGGAGAGTATCAATCATCAAGGTCATTGTTGTCTGAAAGGTGCTTTTCCAACAGGCCTTTCTTGTTTTTCTTTGAACACATTTCATTTTTCATCCAAGAAACTTCTTTAGCTCTGACTAGATGGTGGAGAATAGATGGATTTATATTCCTTGCAGATAGCTGGTCATTTTTTAGGGAGCCATTGCGGCCACTTGGATTTGTGTCCTCAGCGTCATCTGAGTAGTGAAAATGGGTGTGGAGCTTTCTTGGAACTGTTGAAAGGACCGTGTTGTAGATAAAAGAAAGTGATTGAAGCTTTAAAAATTAAAGGAAAAATGCAAATAACAAACCAAGAAAGTAACCTGGAAAAAAATTTGAGCTATCAAAGGCACTTATTATTGAAGAAATCTGTGTGGTAGGAGAAAGAATTGAAGAAAAATCAGATCCACAATATTTGAATGTCCCAAAGCTTAAGACAGTTAGCACTAAAAGAAAGGACAGCAGAACCTCTGGTCGCAACCATAATTCATTCCATAACTTTGGTTGCAACCCGATTTGGTTGTGACCCAAATCTAATTTTAGAAATTTGGCATTTACCAAAAAAAAAAAAAATGGTGTGGAAGAGGAAATTGGATGGGGAAAAAATAATTGTGAATTTTTTGGTCAGAACCCGATTTGGTCATGGTCAGAAGCATTTGTGAACAGAGGTTCTACTGAAATATAAAATTTTCATTGTCGTATAGTATCTACAGAAGATGTGTGGCTAGTAGATAATGCATGTTTATATAATTGATCTAAAACTGGTATAGTGTCAGCCCTATGTGGTTACCTCCAATACCAGACTATTTACAAACCACTTGAAAAAGCACTTGTCCAATGTTGATCTCTCTCACAATTTCACTGTAAAAAAGTTTTCTTATCCCATGATTTCCTCTTTGTCATAAGTGCAGTTTTATTTCTTTGCACATATATATCTTATCTGTACTTAGATCTTTAGTTATTTTTGAGGAAGTTGAAGTCAAGATTTCTTTCTGGCAGATGGTGACATTTAAGGGTTACAGACAATCTCCTCAACAGGAATGGTATGTTTCCTGAATTTCTTTAGCCTATGTTTCAAATGATTTGTCTGTTAATATGGCATAAACCTGTTAAATTCCCTTGGAATTGATTAGGCTGAATCATGGTGTGATTAATTCTACTTGTGCTTCATAGCATTGGGAGCTTCTAGAATGGAATAAGAATGAAACAAAGACATGCATGTTATACTTACTCTTTGCAGCAATAGCTTTTATACACGCAAAACCCTATTCGTTTGAATGGTCTACATGGCCAGTGCTTGCACAGACCTCCAACTTGAATACACTCTCTATCACCCCATACATTTCGTTTAATTCCTGCAGAAAAAAAGATAAAATCAATCAGGCTTTATATTTATTAAAAAATAAAGCATTCACACTCTAAAGAATGCAAGCATTTTCCCCATTTGCAGAATATTTTTATAGCATATACCTATACAATGCCTTGCTTGTTTTGAATCAAGACTGAAGTAAAATAGAGAATCTTTTTAAGGTATTCACAATAGTGTTTGTAAAAAATGTGCAATCTGAGACTGGAGAAGCTCCCATAAAAACCTCTGGGGTCGGCCTCCATGCTTTCCTGAGATGGGATACTACCACCCAGATTTAAATCATGCATGCCAGGTCTATCTGCTCATCCACAATTAAGTCATGAATGAGCATAGTCTATTGACAAATGGACCTATCAGTTCCCAGGAGTATGTTGAGGTCAATCTGAAAGAAAAAATAAAAAGATGAGAGGAAACTTTATTTGAAGCAATTTTACCTATCTAAAGGAAGCAACTGTTTGGAATATGGAACATGAAAAAACAAGAAGGTTTTTTTTTTTTTTTTTAAAAAAGCTGACTGGCAGTAAAAGGATAACAGGGATTTTTAAATGATGATTATGGGAAGCATAGGCCCTATTACAAGAAAATTCTGGGTTCAATCAAGGTCTTTCAAAGAAAACACAGGGCAAGTTATTTGAAACAGAGGTGAAGTTTAATATTTGACAGTTTGTCATCAGACAGACAATCACATCAGTCAAAGTTAGGCTGAGAAGTAAGATCCCTAAAAAATAGTAATTAAAGGAGAATTGTAAAAATATTCCAATTGTCTTGGAAAATAAACTCACATAGATATTCTCATTCTCAAAAATCTTTAGATGGCCAAAAGTGCTCAAGTTTTAAAGTTGGGAAAGTTTCTTACAAATAGTACCTTTTCCTTTTAACCTCTCTACTTATCCATTATATTTAATTGCTTGTTTCTAGGAGGTACTGTATAGCAACCCCAACAAATACTACTTTTAATTAATCCTCTTATGTTTGTATATCCTACCTGCAACAGACAGGAGTGTTAAGAAGAAAATTAAAGAAAAAAAAATAAACATCTTCATGATTCAAATACTCTTCAACATCACTAAAAAAAGAAATAACAATATAAGACAAATGACTGAAAAATGTTTAGTGGTACATTTATTCAAGTTTTAGTTCTTTTCATTTAAATTTGTAATTAGTTCTCCAAAATAGAAGATTTTTCATGCACTCAGAAAAACCCAGATCAATTAAATGAATGAATGAAAATATAGCTATAAATGTTTAATTGTCTTTGCATGAAGCAGAAAACAAAATCAAAACATGACATAAACATTCAATGACTAGTAAAATTGATTGAAACAATGGAAGCTATAGTTTAATGCTAAAGTCAGGATTGCATTTAAGCTTTAACTATACCTTCTGTAAAAAAAGTTTTGGAAATAACTTTTTGTATGTTTTTGTTTCTTTCTGAAATTTTTAATTTTTTTGCACTACTATCTCATATCTTTTTTCTCGTCTCTATTTCTTGTTAGTTTTTATCCTTTGTTTTATAAAAGATAATAAAGATATATAAGTGTTCATCTGTTTCAGAATTCAATAGCCAGTTTATATCTAGACAATTGTTAAAAATAGAAGCATTAATACTTCATATCTTCAGAGGATTTTAGCTTAAATGAAAAAAAATACTGTTGGAGTCCACTGAAATGCATTAAGGACTCATTACCATCCTTGCAGGTCAACTTAAGCCAGACAAAAGCTTATAAGCAATCTCTGATTTTATATCCAGTTGACATTATCAACCCAATTACTTATTTATGTGAGTAGGTGTGATCTTTTAATAAGTTGGGGCCTGTTTGAACCCAATAATATTTTTGTGTGAATGTACACAGTTTAATTATGAAGGCATACAAAGAAGCCAGTCATCAAGTTTTGCAGATAATCCTGATCTTTGAAATTTGTTAAACTTTTAATAGTCATTGAAACACGTTATTACAATAACATATTTAACTCTACTTTAAAGAAGAAGTTAACTTTGTTTCTAGTTTCTAAAACACCATAGAGATAAAAATTCAATAATTAGCTACTTACCAAAATATTGGAATTCTAGATTTCCCACTTACATTCTTTGATAGAATTTTTCATGGTTTCAATTACACTGTACATTTTGAGCACATTCCTTTGAGAATACATGGTTTGATCATCCCACAGAATGTCTTATTTTAGGGTACTTAAATGGAGATAATGTACCTTTCTTATTGTCACCCATATTCTGGAGTCACACTGTACCCATAGTTCTTTTCTATTTGTTGCTTCCATGTTCATATTTTCATAAAGAAATTTCATAAAGTAACCCTTCTCCCCACACCAGTCTCCATATTCTGGACTACCATTGTACCCATGTTTTTTTTTTCTATTTATTGCTTCCATGTTCATATTTTAATGAAGAAACTTCATTAAGTAATCATTCTGCCGACACCAGTTCCACTAAAACCAAGATTCTAAGAAATGCATTCATTAATTTAATTTACTGTAAAACATGTATAGTAATTATTAAACATAATTTGAACCAGAATGTTAATGCACTTACTGTCTTTGTTCACTTGATAAAAGACGCATTGTTTGGTTTAGTCATTAAGGCACCGAACTAGAATGAGTTTTAGTCCTGCTTTAGGCATGAAAGCTAGCTAGATGATTTTAGGTTAGTCACTCTCTCCTTTATCAGGTTGTTGTGGGGAAAATAAGAGGAATAACTATTAAGTATATTTGCTACCTTGGATTATTTATAAAATAATAAAGAAAGGATAAATATAATATAATAAATAAACAAAATACAGAAAGTGTACATAACTTATGAAGAACGACTTATTCTTGATCTGATGTTGCTGTGGCCTAAATCCAAATCACTCTCTCTCTCTCTCTTTCTTTTTGTTATTCTTATATGACTGGTGGTAGGGAGGAGGTGAGTAAAGCCCCTGTCACACTGCACCAATGGATGGAAAGAGGATGTAAAATGGAGACAAACACTTACCATCCATTGGTTAATGCGATGCTTCCATTCTGTACTCACTGCCTCCGTTTTGCTTCCTCTCTATCCGTCCAGCATCCGTCTATTGACGTTTCATCCACTCAGAAAGTTTTGAGCTGCTCAAAACTTTTTCACGGAAAATGTATACAATGCGTCCATTCTGCATCCGCTAGGCATCAGCTAGGCATCCGTTCTGCATCCATTACGCATCCGCTATATCCGCTAGGCATCCGCTAGGCATCCCCGCAACTCGATCTGCTCCAGCGGTAAACGGATGCAGGGAGGAAGCGGAACAGACGCAGAACGGATGCAGCACGGATGCAGAACGGATGGAGAAAGGATGAAAGCAGATGCAGCTCACAAAGAAAGCATTTAAAACAGAAAAAACATTCGCAGAGGGGACCTATCTCGGATATTAAGGATGTCTAGGGGATGCCTAGTGGATGCAAAGGGACACATAGTGGAAAACCTATACTGCCTATAAAAAGGGGTAGCAACTCATCTGGATCTCACTTTTAGACCAGCAGCCCAGCTGTGCAGACCTCTGCAGCCTTCATCTGACTCTTCCTCTTCCACAGCATCCCGTCGTGTCCACCATGGATCATAACAAAGTCCTTTTGGCAGCCACCATTGTTCTGCAACAGTGCGAAGTCATCTACAGGCTCTGTGAACTCTACTACGGAAAGGAAAAGAGGCGGCCAAGAAGCATCTGGGTCCGAAGATGGATCGGGAGAAGACAGAGTACGGACTGTACAACAACCTGATGGTGGATCTTAGGAACGAAGACACTCGTGCATTCCAGAACTTCATGAGGATGCCTCCAGCCATGTTTGACAAAGTTGTGCAGCGGCTGACACCCAGGTTGACCAAGACAAACACCAACTTCCGGCCCAGCCTGGAACCTGGGCTCAAGGTGGCACTCACTCTACGCTACCTGGCCTCAGGGACCACCTACAGGACCATGCATGGAGCGGTGGAGTGGCAAGACAGGATGATAGATGCTTAATGGATGCTTCCTTCAGCCTGTCTCATCACATTGATGAGATTGGGCCATGTATGTTGGGTGGGCCTACAATGAACAGGGCGTTTAATAAAGAGTTGTGTTTATGTTGACATGTGTGGATGATTATTACATTAATATTGATAATAAAGGGCCATAGGTGTGGCACCAGGGAGGGTGGACCATACAGTCCCACTATGCTTGCACTGGAGGTTTATCTATCCCACAGCTATTACTCATCCCAAAGGTATCCCTGCTCATCCCACAGGTATCCCTGCCCAACCCACTGCTATCTTAACCCATCCCACAGATATCCTAACCCATCCCACAGGTATCCCTGCCCATCCCACAGCTATTACCCATCCCAAAGGTATCCCTGCCCACCCCACTGCTATCTTAACCCATCCCACAAGCATGCAAAGGCTTAAACCATTTCTAAAAGTTTCCACCAAGACTTTATTAAAAAAAAGAAATGAAGCAAGTGTGTGAATCAAAGATAGACTTTATTAACAACAAGCTGTAAAAGAAAAATGACCCAAGTCAAGTGTCCAAATAAAGTCCACAGGTATCCAGCCAGCCAGTCTCTGGCACTCCTCTTGGTCTCTCGGAGGTGTGCCCAGTCTCAGGGGTGAAGGGTCCAGGTGCTGTGGAGGTGGGTGGTGCTGGAGTGCTGGTCTGAAGCGCCATTGGGGTGCCTGGCCCCGAGAGGACAACAGGGGACGGTGTGTTGAGAAAGCTCTCAGACAGCTGGCTCAGACCCATGATATTGAGAGCTCCTTCCTCCATGCCATGGGGTGTCAGCCCCAGTACCGAGGACAGATGTACTGAAGCCGGGTTTGGCTGTGGGGTGGAGGAAGGAGCAGTGTAGTGGGGCTGTCTGGTCTGCAGCTGGGTGAGGACTGGCGTGGGTGGCATCAGTGGCGTGAGTGGCATCAGTGGCATGGGTGGCATCAGTGGCATCAGTGGCGTGGGTGGCAATGGTGGCGTCGGTGGCATCAGTGGCGTGGGTGGCATTGGTGGCATCAGTGGAACCGGTGGCAACAGTGTCGTCTGATGACTCTGTACCTGGACTGGGAAGGACTGCTGCCTGTGCTGCTGGACCTCCTGGTAGCCGTAGCCCTGGTAGGTGAGGGGCTATGGAAAGCCTTGGAATGGGAGGGACATCACCTGGGGTGGAGAAGCAGACCTGGACTGGGTGGGAGCAGGTTCAGCTGGGCCTGTAGGGTTGTGAAGCAGGTTGGTGATCCTGTCCTTCACCACCTGGTACTGGGGTTCTGCCATGTCCGTGAGGGTCTGGTTCACATAGGTGAGGAAGGGCTTGCAGTTGGAGGATGAGGAGTCACTGTGGACCAGCTGAGAGAAGAGATCTATGCTGGTGTGGATTGTATCCCTGATCTCCAGCAGGACAGTGTGGCTCTGCCCCTCCGGTCTGCCTCTGTGCCTTTCTGTGGAGATGGAGCTGGGGGTGGATGCGGGTAGGGCTGTGGTGGATGTGCCGTCTCCTTTCTCCCACCGCACCAGGGAATCCTCCACGCACTCCACCATGGTTAGTACAGCTGTGGGGGGGGGGGGTTCTCCGCCATGGCACGCTCCACAGAAACCTGCCTGGAGACAGGAGCTGACTCTCGGCCGGAAGAGGACTGGCTCTCAGCAGGCTGCCGGAGAGAGTGGGTAGTGAGAGGGGCTGCTGGTGCTCCTCGGTGGCAGACCTCACCCTCCAGGAAGCTGCACCTGGCCATGACATAGGTCATCATTTGCCAGCCGAGGAGCACCTTCGAAGTGTAACCCAGACTCTCCGCCTTCTCTCTCCAAGCAGCATGCTTCCACTTGGTGTCCTTGTAGAGACGGTGTCCCTTCCGCCACAGATAGTCATTCTCTCTCAGCTACTCTAGCACCTCATCCTCGTGTTCCTCCTCAATGGAGTATTGCCTCCTCTCCCGTCCCCGCATATGCCTCTTCCTCCCTTTGGCAGGACCAGATGGGCCCTCATGAGAGGGATTCCCAGGTAGTAGGGGCTGCTCCTCCACACCACCAGCAGCAGCAGCACCAGCAGGATCATCATCATCATCATCATCATCACCAGCAGGATCATAATCATCATCATCATCAGCAGCAGCAGCAGCACCAGCACCAGCAGCACCAGCAGCACCAGGATCATCATCAGCAGAGTAAGCACCAGCAGCACCAGCAAGACCAGGAGCATGAGCAAGACCAGGAGCACAAGCAGGGTGAGCAAGTCCAGGAGCACGAGCAGGATGAGCAGGACCAGCAGGACGAGGAGCAGCTTCAGCAGGGTACGCACTAGCAGAAGCACCACCGCCAGGAGCAGCCTCAGCAGAGTAAGCATGAGCAGAAGCACCACCGCCAGAAGCAGCATCATCAGCTCCTCCAGAAGCAGAAGCAGCAGAAGCCCCAGCAGAGGCCCCAGCAGAAGCAGAGTGAGGGCCAGGGGGCGGGAGGGTGTCCCTGTCCCTCTTGCCAGGGATGGTGGCAGGTTGCTGAGGCTTTCTCTTCTTCCCCATGGTTGCGGGGTTGCTGGCTGGCAGGGAGGCTGGCAGGGAGGCTGGCAGGAACCAAGGCTGGCAGGAAGCCTGGCAGGCAGGCAGGCAGCAAGGCTGGCAGGCAGGCAGGCACCAAGGCTGGCAGGAAGGCTGGCAGGAAGGCAGGCACCAAGGCTGGCAGAAAGTCTGGCTGGAAGTCTTGCAGGCAGGCAGGCAGGCACCAAGGCTGGCTGGCAGACTGACTGGCAGGGAGGCTAGAAGGCAGGCTGGCAGCAAGGGTGGTAGGCAGGCAGACAGAAAGGCTGGCAGGGAGGCTGGCCAGGAGGCTGGGAGGCAGGCTAGGAGGCAGGCTGGCAGCAAGGCTTGCAGGCAGGCATGCAGGCAGGGCAGGCAAGACACTCAATGTGTCCGGCAGCAGGTCTTTCCTCCGAATGGTGACCTGCTTCCGAGCTGCTTCCCTTTATATCCACAGGGCTTTTGTAATGCATCCCCCCCCGCATGCGCAATTTACACTTGGCATCCGTTAGGCTTCCGCTGTGCATCCGTTAGGCTTCCGCTCTGCATCCGCTTCATCCATTGTGCATCCGCTGTGCATCCGCTCCCATCCGTTCCGTGTCCGCTGTGCATCCGCTTCATCTGTTCCGTGTCCGCTTTGCTGAGGTCCCCTGGAAGCCTTGCGGATGTGCCATCCGGTCTCATCCGCTTCCATCCGCTGGGCTTCCATTCTGCATCCACTTTCCATCTGCTCTGCGTCCTCCCCGCATCCGTTCCTTTCCGTGTTATCCGCTCTGGTTATGCAAATTTTTGCCCCTTTTGAGAGCGGATAACAACAGATGGAACATTTTTCTTGTCTGCTGTGTCCTTTTTACAAACGTTTTGCATCCGTTGGGCAGTGTGACAGGGCCTTAAGTTTCCATGCAAAATTTGTCAATCCTCCCAGGAATATCAGGCAGGAAGTATGACTAGATAAGTTAATTCTGCTTGATTGCATGATTATATTAACAGAATCATTCAGTCTGAAGGTAAAACTTTCTACCACCGCTTTAAAATGTTTTATCCAACAGGGTAGGTCCTCTCTAAGTCTCTTTTTCTGACCCTGAAGCCACTGGAGGCAAATGTAAACTTAGACTTGACTCAACTCAACTCGACTCAACCCAACTAGAATAGAATAGAATAGAATAGAATAGAATAGAATAGAACAGAACAGAACAGAACAGAACAGAATAGAATAGAATAACAGAACTGGAAGATACCTTGGGGTCTTCTAGTCCAATCCCCTGCTTCAGCAAAAAACCCAATACTATTTCAGACAAATGGTTATCCAATCTTTTCTCAAAAACTTCCAATGTTGGATCATTTACAAGTTGTTGTTGTTCCAATGATTAATTGTTTTAATTGTCACTTTCTCCTTAGTTCTAGGTTGTTTCTCTCCTTGATTAGTTTCCACCCATTGCTTTTTGTACTGCCCTCAAGTGATTTAGAGAATAGCTTGACTCTATCTTTTTTGTGGGAGCTCCAGATATAATGGAACATTGCTATTATGTCTCCCCTAGTCCTTCTTTTTATTAAACTAGACACACCCAGTTCCTGAACCATTCTTCATATGTTTTAGCCTCCAGCATCTTTGTTGCTCATCTCTGCACTCTTTCCACAGTATCAACATCTTTTTATATCATGGCAACCAAAACTGGATTCAGTATTCCAACTGTGGCCTTACCAAGGCATTATAAAGTGGTATTAACACTTTATGTGATCTTGATTCTACCCCTCTGTTTATGCAGAAATGGGTTGGCTTTTTTGGAAGCTGCAGCACACTGCGGGCTCCTATTTAAATCATTGTCAACGAGGACTCCAACATCCCTCTCTCATTTACTACTATTGAGCAAAGTATATATGCTGTACTTTTTCCTGGACGACTTTGCAGAGCAAACAAATGGAAAGCTCGGCTAATCATGTATGAAAATGGAAAAAAATATTGGTAGCTAAAGATAATAATTTTCTTACTCAGAGTAGCCTACTAACTAGAATAAGAATGTCAATTCACCTGACCATTCACCAGTAGGTACTTAATTAGGCCAATAACTGTGTCATCAAGTCTATGGTGAGGTATCATTATTTGTATATTTTGTATTTCTGCTAAATTGTATTGTTTAATAAAACTGTGCACATTTAAAAAATGATTTGGAACCAATATTTCACTCACATGAGCATAGCATGTGCCTGCTATTCATTCAAACATTTTCATGATTCAAATGTTCTGCAATATCACCAAAAGAAAAGAAATAATATAAGAAAAATGGCTGAAAAATGTTCAGTGGTAATACTATTTATGATAAAATTTCAAAAAAGATATGAGTATGATATAAAAAAAGTTTCCAAATACATTGAATTGTGTTCACTATTTGAAGAATTCAAATAATCATTTTAAAGATATAAATACAAAGCAAAATATATATAACAAAGCTGAACAAAGTTGAATACCATATATATATTTGTTTTCTGAAGTTTTAATGGGTACTTACATGTATGGTATTCAGCTTTGTTCGGGTATTTTCCCACATCATTATTGTTGTGCTTTTAAAGTTGTAGCAACGTTTCGGCAGAATCTCATCTGCCATCATCAGGCTTCTGTATTGTGTTCGACTGTGAATCAGACTTTCTCAGCCGTTTCAGTTCTAAATTTGGGGCTAGCCTACTGCTATGCCAGAATGTTTTTTTTCTTCATCCTGATTGGTTGGGAGTCTTGATCTGTGTTTATTGGTCTTGGAGTTTGCTGTGTTTTGCTTGATTGGTGTTTCTAATATCTTCTGTCTGTTTTGTGGCTTTTTTTTTGTCTTGATTGGCTGGCAACATTGTATTCCTGTATTGGAGGTGTTTAGTGCAGCTTGGGTCTGAGTAAATGGATGGCTATAATTAATTAAGAAGCTAGGTTTCATCTGGGTGCCTGGTTGGGATGTGTTTGAGCTGGAGGTATCAGGGGGGATCTGTTTGTGCCCAGGTGTTTGCCTGGCTTGTGGTGTGGAGATGTTTTTGTTTGTGAGTGCAGACTTCCAAATAATTGACAGTCTGGTGGAATCATCTCTTCTATTCATGCTTTCAGGTCTTTTTTCAATCTCTATAGCTTCTCTGATAATTCTGTGGCTGGGGTTTTCCATAGTGGCTAGGGTTTGGGGTGCCATTGAAGTCGATGCTATGACCTGTTGCTTTCATGTGTTGGACTAGTGAGGAAGTGTGTTCCAGCTTTTTTACTGCATTTTGTATTCATCCATGCGGGTACTTATTCTTCTGTTGCTCTGTCCAAAGTATGTTTTTCTATCTGTTTTGAAGGCAGTCTTGATGTGATGCCTGTGTAATACCTTACTGTTTTTATCTGCAGTACCTTTTATCTAGGGCAGGACAGCAGTTCCATAGGTCTGTTCATCTTCTAGGTCTCCATTATGTCTCAGTGTGTTTTTGTGAATCAAGCCAGTGATTTTGCTTTTGTGGAAGCTGTTAGCTGTCAGTACTTTTGTCAGGGTGCATAGTTCAGTCTTCATGTGTTTCTTGTCTGCCAGGCGTTTGGTTCTGGCAATTAGTGTTTTGGCCATGGAGTTTATCTGTGCTGGGTGGTGGTGGGATTGGGCATTGGGCATTGAAGTAGTGGTTAGTGTGTGTTTTCTTCTGGTATACGGTGTGTCCTAGTGTGCCATCTGTTCTTTTGTAGATTAGTACATCTAGGAATGGTAGTTGTTTGTTTCTGTTTTCATGTTGAACTTGATTTTGGGGTGTGTGCTGTTTAGTGTTTTAGGAAATTGTTTAGGTTTTCTTTTCCATGGGGCCAAATCACAAATATGTCATCGATGTATCTTAACCATAGTTTGGGTTTGTGGGTGGCATTAGCTAGGGCTCTGGATTCGAATTCTTCCATGAACAGGTTTGCAATGATGGGTGACAGTGGTGATCCCATAGGCGCTCCTTTAATTTGCTTGTATCTTTGTCCAATGTACATGAAATATGTGTTGGTTAAGCAGTGTTCTCCTAGTTCCATGAGGTGTTGAACTGGTTGGTATTTATTTTTGATGATTTCAAGAGTTTCTTTTATCGGGACTTGAGTGAATAGTGAAACCACGTCGAAACTTACAAGCAGAACTTCTTGTTCCACGTGTCGATCTTTGATCATTTCCAAGAAATGGTATGAGTTTTGTAGATGTGAAGCTCCCAACCAATCAGGATGAAGAAAAAACCATTCTGGCACAGCAGTATGCAAGCCCCAAATTTAAACTGAAATGGCTGTGAAAGTCTGACTCATAGATGAATACAATAAAGAAGCCTGATGATGGCAGATGAGATTCTGCCGAAACATTGCTACAACTTTAAAAGCACAACTATAATGACATGGGAAAATACCCAAACAAAGCTGAATACTATACACGTAAGTACCTGCAAAAACTTAAGAAAACAAATATCAGACCTCTATGGGGAGGAAATAAACAGCAAGACCAAAACCTATGAGAAGCTGGAAGTTTAAAGAGCAGGAATACTATGTGACCTCAAATTCCCATGCAGCTGCAGAGACAAAAATGCAACACCCACCTGCTTCAAATTAACATTTCATCACAGCACAGCAGCTACTAAATCTATCCTGAAAAGAACTGAAATGGCTCTAATCAGGAATGAGCTTCACAGAAAGAGATTCCAATTGAATCATTTCAACAAAGATTTGCTTACGCTACACCTGGAATTGAACAGCAAAATCCACCCTCTATTTTGGGACAAGATAAAACAACTTACAACTTGGAACCACTTACAAAAATGACAAACTCTTGAAGAAACTAATGAAATTTGAACATGACAACAAACCCCTCAACAACTCACAACACCTGAAACAATTAGTATATAATGTTTCCAACAGAGAACTCACCAAAAATGAAACAGATGTCCTAACCAAAGGATTCAATTATGCTGTAGCACCCCAAAAAATCCCCACAGAATCCATCATATGTGCAGTAGAATCCAGCCTAACTAAATTAAATACAGATGAAGCTGATAGAATAAGACACCAAGTTACTAAAGGCCCGGTCCCACTGCACTTACGGATGCAAAGAGTATGTAAAACATTAAAAAAAAGCTTGCCATCCGTTGGAAAATGCTATGCATCTGTTGTGTACTCATTGCATACGTGTTTCATATGCTCTATCCGTCAAGCATCCCTCCACTGCGATTTCATCCGCACAAGAAGTTTTGAGCTGCACAAAACTTTGTGAACGGATGAACTTTCCACCGTGTACGATGTAAATCTGTGACATACGAGCAACAAATGTTCTATGTCCGTTTATCATCTGTTAAACATCCACTGTATCCTCTCTGCATCCTCTGGGCATCCTCGCAACTCATATCTGCTGCAGCTGAAAATGGAAAGAGGGAGGAAACAAAAGGTACATGGAACATCTACAAAGTGTTTGTAGCATGGAAATAGAAAGGATGCGCAGTGAACGGTTTGCATCTGATATACATCCGCGTGGCATCCCCTTTCTTTCCTTTAGGCATACGTGATGCATCCGCTTCATCCATTATGCATCCACTTTGAAATTATCCCCCAGAACCCCTTCAGAGGTGTGATCTGCTTCCATCCACTTTCATTCGCTAGGCTTCCTATGAACATCTGTTTAACATCCCCACTACATACTACCCACGCCCATTCTTTTCCGTTCTTTTCCGTTCTTATCTGTTCTGTTTATGCAAATTTTTGCCACTTTTTGGAGTGGATGACAACGGATGGAGCAACCCCGAAATTTTGCTTGTCCACTGTGTCCTTTATGCATTTTTTTTGCGTCCGTTGGCCAGTGGGACTGGGCCTTTACATAGCTTTCCTGAGTAAGATTAAGAGTATCTTGATGGCGTTTCAGTGAGGTCCCACTCGCCAACCTCAGGCTGGTGTTTTCGGCTTTGTGCCAGTGCAAACAGTGTGTGATCGGAGCTGCCATCTCTTTATAAATACTGGTGGTGGGGGCTGGTGTGCTGGGCTGGTTGGCTGCGCTGCTGTCTCTTGATTGGTTGATGGAGTTGATGTCGGTATAATGGGCTGTGTGAGGGCCTTGTGAGTTTTGTTGTGGAGATATCCTGGATCTTGTGCTGTGTCTTGGTTTTTGGGGAGGCATCTCTTTTCGGATTAGATTGGTGATAGTGTTTCTTTGGAATCTGTTGGAAATTAATACATTAGTGTTGGTGTGTAGTTCTGTTCTTAGGTGGTCTTTGTCAGCTAGGTGTTGGTTTTTGGAAATGAGGGTCTTGGCTACAGAGTTGATCTATGCAGGGTGGTGATGGGATTGTGCATTTAGGTAGTGGTTGGTGTGTGTTTTTTTCTGGTAGATGGTGTGTCCTAGGGAGCCATTGGGTTTTTTGTAAATTAGATTGCTCAGGAGGGGAAGTTGGTTGTTGGTTTCTGTTTCCATGGTGAATTGTATTTTGGAGTGTAGGTTGTTAATATGTGTGAGGAAGTTGTCCAGTTTTTCTTTCCCATGTGGCCAAATTACAAAAGTGTCATCTGCATATATGAGCCAGAGTTTGGGTTTCAAAGTGTTCCATACATAGGTTTGTGATGATGGGTGAGAGGGGTGATCCCATGGGTGCTCCTTCTATCTGTTTGTATCTTTGTCTATTGTGGATGAAGTATGTGTTGGTTAGGCAGAGGTTGGTTAGATCTAGGATGTGTTTGGGGGGTTGTATTTGTTTTGGATGGCTGTCAAGGCTTCTTTGATGGGTACTTGGGTGAAGAGGAATATGACATCGAAGCTCATGAGTAGGTCGCTGGGTTGTAGGTTTTGTTTCTTTATTGTTTCTATGAAGTGGAAGGAGTTTTGTGCCTGTGAGGTGATGGATTCTGTTCAGGGCTGGAGTTGTTTGGAGAGAAATTTGACAAGATTCTGTAGAGGTGAGCCAATGGAGCTGACTATGGGTCTGAGTGGTATTCCTTTTTTATGTATCTTGGGGACGCCATAGAGCTTAGGGCATCTGGATGATTTTTCTCTGGAGAAGATTCTCTGCTGGATCTCTTCACTGATGGAAGATGCTTTTATTTTGGATTTGGTGGTTTTTTCCTCGGGAGGTGTTGGGGTCAGTATTCAGAGGTTTGTAAGTGGGATTTGGAGTAGATTGGATAATTTGGAGTGGTAGTCCAATGTGTTCATTATGACTGTGGTGTTGCCTTTATCTGCTGGGAGAATGACTATGTTGCTGTCTTTCCTTAGGTTGGTGAGTGCTTTTTGTTCTTCTCTATGTAGGTTGCTTCTGGGTGGGTTGCTGGAGCAGAGGACATTGGTGACTTCAAGTCTGATTTTGTTGGCTGCATCTGGGTTGATTTTGGTTAGGCTAGCTTCAACTCCACATATAATGTTTTCAGTGAGGTTGTGTTTGGGGGCAACTGCAAATTTGAATCCTTTGGAAAGGACATTGGTTTTTGCTATGGTGAGGGTTCTGTTTGATACGTTGTGTCCTGTTTGTTTCATGTGTTGTTGTGGGGAAGAGTTGGGTTTCTGGAGTTTCTTGAGTCTGTGGAGTTTCCTGGTGTGTGTGTTTGTCTTGTGGGAGGTTTCTGTTTCAGCTCTCCAGAAGGCTAGTTGTTTGGATTTGTCCACAAGACAATGGTATATCACTTCTCCCCTACATCAAAGGCACCAGAGACAAAATCCAGCTAGAAAATCAAGGAATTTATGAAATACCATGCAACAATTGCCTAGCCACATACATTGGACAAACCAACAGAACAATAAATGCATGCATTGCAGGACAAAAAATTCAGTCAGAAAAGAAGAAAATACTTCCTCTTCCAGCACCTTAAAGCCACAGGACATGAAATTAATTTCGAAGGAACCAAATTAATATCCAACACTGAACACTCCAGCAAGAGAATAATCAGGGAAGCCATCGAGATAGAGAAACACCCCCATAACATGAATGGACAGGATGATACTTCCTGCCTACCAGACATCTGGAAGCTAGCTCTCACCAACAAACAAGTCCCAGCCATGAAATCAAACACCAGACCCAAAACAACACAGGACACCACTGCCAATCCCTCTCATCAGACCCAGGCCCAAGCCCATCCTATAAACGAAGGACAACCACCATCCAAAAAACAGAACATGGCTTCCTCATCAGCTGTTGCACCCCCGAACCCAAAACCAAACAAGCTGACATACGCCAAGAACACAGACCCAGATCTCTAGCTCGAAGCCAGATTAAAACCCAGAATGTTACATCACAGCCACCCTCTCAGGATATCACATCAGAAAACTCAGGAAATTACACCACAAGAACTCAAGAAGTTGCAACACAGCAAATGACCCAGGATATCACAGCACAAGACCAAGGATACCACAGCAATAAGTCTCAAAAGGTCATCACACAACCCATTACCCAAGCCTTTACTACACAGGAGGCTAATGGAAAAGAGATCAAAACACAAATGACCCAAGAGATTACAACACAAGACCCAGGAAACCACAACAAAGGAACTCCCAAGCCCATCACAAAACCCATTACCCAAGCCATTAAAACACAAGAGGCTGATGGAAAAAAGATCATTACAAAACAAATGACCTAGGAGATTACAGCACAAGATCCAGGATATCTCCACAACAAAACTCACAAGGCCATCTCACAGGCCGTTATACCAACATCAACTCCATCAACCAATCAAGAGACAGCAGCGCAGCCAACCAGCCCAGCACACCAGCCCCCACCACCAGTATTTATAGAGAGACGGTAGCTCCGATCACACATTGCTTACACTGGCACGAAGTCAAAACCACCAGCCTGAGGACCCCAAAATCAAGTTCACCATGGAAACGGAAATAAACAATCAACTACCATTCCTAGATGTACTAATCTACAAAAGAACAGATGGCATACTAAGACACACCGTATAGCAGAAGAAAACACACACCAACCGCTACCTCAATGCCCAATCCCACCACCACCCAGCACAGATAAATTCCATGGCCAAAACACTAATCACCAGAAACAAACGCCTGGCAGACAAGACACATATAAAGACTGAACTATGCACCCTGACTAAAGTATTGACAGCCAATGGCTTCCACAAAAACAAAATCACCAACTTGATCCACAAAAACACACCAAGACATAACAGAGACCTAGAAGATCAACAGACCTATGGAACAGCTGTCCTGCCCTACATAAGAGGTACTACAGATAAAATCAGTAAGATATTACATAGGCATCACATCAAGACTGCCTTCAAAACAGACAAAAAAATAGCAGCCATCCTTAGAAACCCCAAAGACAAAATTGACCTGGAAAACCAAGGCATATACGAAGTTCCCTGTGCATCATGCCC
>BLBF01000036.1:411107-467059 GCA_015471245.1 Laticauda colubrina
CTTTCTTTCTTTCTTTCTTTCTTTCTTTCTTTCTTTCTTTCTTTCTTTCTTTCTTTCTTTCTTTCTTTCTTTCTTTCTTTCTTTCTTTTCATTCATTCTCCCGTCTTACCTGAAGTTAACTCTGGGCAGCTTACGGTCATAAAAAATAAAGACTATATAACCTAAAACCATAAATAAGTGAATACAAAAAGCCAAATACTTTGGTGTGGCCCAATTAAAAAATGGGGAGAGCAGGAGCAGGATAGGGGAGTTAGTCTAAATTATCCATGTTCTTTTATGTTTTAAATCTTTTAATTGCTTACTTAGGTTTATAACCTCCCCTACCCAAGTTTGTAATAATAAATGTAAATGAATGGTATGGTTCCTGTGGATTGCTATAAGATTCCTTTGGATTTACAGGCAATTATTATTTTCTCTGTTGAAGAGAATGTCAAATATTGATTTCTTATTCCCTTGTGAATTTGAGCATATATAATAAGTTGTTGTTTGCCTTGTGGCTGTGCTCTATTGATGGTGATGAAAGTAGAATTGTGTGTGTGTGTGTGTGCATGCGTGCCTTCAAGTCATTGTTGATTCCTGGCAACTCCCTGGATTGTCTCTGAAGGTTTTTTTAGAACTGAGATATAGTGACTGGCCCAAGGACAAACAAGTGGCTTTCTGGCCAAAGGGCCTGTCACATAGGCCGATGGATGCAAAAAGTATGTAAAAAGGACAAAGCAGACAAGGAAATTTTCCATCTGTTGTTATCTGCTCTCAAAAGTGCCACAAATTTGCATAAACAGAGCGGACAACAACAAAAAGGAACAGACATGGGGAGGATGTAGCGGGGATGTAAAGCGGATGCTCCACGGAAGCCTCGTGGATGGAAGCAGATGGAAGCAGATGGCACATCCGCAGGGCTTCCAGGGGAGCACAGCGCAGTGGACGTGCAGCAGAAGGAACGGATGCAGAGCGGATGCCGAGCGGATGACGCAGATGCATCACGGACGCATAGCGGATGCCTAGCGGATGCCTAGCAGATGCAAAGCATTCACTGTGCATGCGGGGAGGATGCATTGTGTCAGCCCCACAGATATAAAAGGATGCAGCTCGCAAGCAGGTCACCATTCAGAGGAAAGACCTGCTGCCAGACACATCTCCAGCCAACAACATGGGGAAGAAGAGGAAGCCTGTGCCATATTCTGCCAGCCCTGGCAAGAAGGACAGGGCCACCATCCCAACCCTGGCCCTGAATCTGCTTCTGCTGGGGCTTCTGCTGCTTGGGCTGACTTTGCTGGTGCTGAGGCTTCTGCTGATGCTTCTGCTGGTGCTGGGGTTTCTGCTGGGGCTTACTCTGCTGGCGCTGCTCCTGGTGCTGGGGCTTCTGCTGGGGCTTACTCTGCTGGCGCTGCTCCTGGTGCTGGTGCTTCTGCTGGGGCTTACTCTGCTGGCGCTGCTTCTGGTGGTGGTGCTTCTGCTGGTGCTTACTCTGCTGGTGCTGCTCCTGGTGCTGCTGGTGCTGCTGGTGCTGCTGGTGCTGCTTTTGCTGCTGCTGCTGTTGTTGTTGCTGCTGCTGGTGGTGGTGCTGTGGTGGATCAGTCCCTAGAACCTCAAAGCCCCTCTGATGAGGGCCCAGAAGGCCCTGCCAGAGGGAGGAAGAGACATACGTGAGATAGGCAGAGGAGGCAGTACTGTATCGAAGAGGAACATGAGGATGAGGTGCTCGAATGGCTGAGGGAGAATGAGTACCTGTGGTGGAAGGGACACAGGCTCTATCCAGACATCAAGAGAAAGCAGGTGGCTTGGAGAGAAAAGGCGGAGAGCCTGGGCTACACTTTGGAGGTCCTCCTTGGGTGGTGGAAGCACATGCACACCTGGTACGGGAAGCTGCACCTGAAAAAGTCCTGCAAGGCCACGGTCAAGCTCACCGACCGGGAGATCTACTTGATGGCCAAGTGCAGCTTCTTGGAGGGTGAGGTCCGCCACCGAGGAGCAGCCCCTCTGTCTACCCTCTCTCTCAGGCAGCCCACAGAGAGCCAGTCCTCTTCTGGCCAAGAGTCAGCTCCTGTGTCCAGGCAGGTATCTGTGGAGCGTCCCATGACGGAGATCCCCTCGACAGCTGCACTCCCCATGGCGGAGCATGTGGAGAACCCCCTGATGCAGCAGGAGCAAGGAGAGGGCACTGACACCAGAGACCAACCCACCCCCACCCCCAGCTCCACCTCCACAGAAAGCAGGCAGAGAGCCAGACCGGAGGGAAAGAGCCACACTGTCCTGCTGTAGATCAGGGACACCATCAAAAGCAGCATAGATCTCCTCTCTCAGCTGGTACACACCGACATACCATCCTCAAACCGCAAGCCCTTCCTCACCTACGTCAACCAGACCTTCATGGACATGTCTGAATCACAGTACCAGGTGATAAGGGAGAGGATCACAGGTCTTCAGCACAACCCTCCAGTCCCAGCTGAACCTGCTCAGACCCAGTCCAGGTCTGCTCCTCCACCCCAGGTGATGTCACAGTCCTTCCAAGGCTTTCCACAGGCCCTCACCTACCAAGGCTACAGCTTCCAGGAGTTCCAGCAGCACAGGCAGCCCTTCCCAGTCCAGGCACAGGTACATCGAACACCACCGATGCCACCGATACCACCAATGCCACCGATGCCACCCATGCCTCCCATGCCACAGATACCACCCACGCCACAGATGCCATCCACGCCACAGATGCCACCCACGCCTCACCTCGCTCAGCTGCAGACCAGACAGCTCCACTACACTCCTCCTTCCTCCACCCCACAACAAAGCCCGGCCTCTGAACATCTGTCATCGGTCTTGGGACTAACACCCCATGTTATGGAGGAAAGGGCTCTCAACATCACAGCACTGAGCCAGCTCTCTGAGAGCTTCCTCCACACACCATCCCCTGTTGTCCTCTCGGGGCCAGGCACCCCAATGACACTTTCACACTTGAGACTATGGGCATGCTTCAGAGTGACTATGAAGAGTGCCAGAGACTGGGTTGCTACCTGTTGACTTTATCATTGCTTGGGACACTTTACTTGGGTCATTTTGCTTTTACAGTTTGTTATTAATAAAGGTTATCTTTGCTTCACATACTTGGTTCAGTTCTTTTAGTCAATAAAGTCTTGGTGCAAACTTTTAGAAATGGTTTAAGCCTTTGCATGCTTGTGGGATGGGTAAGGAAAGCAGTGGGATGGGCAGGGATACCTGTGGGATGGGTAATAGCTGTGGGATGGGTTAGGATATCAGTGGGATGGGCAGGGATACCTGTGGGATGGGTAATAGCTGTGGGATAGATAACCTCCGCATCGTGGGACTGTATGGTCCACCCTCCCAGGTGCCACACCTAAGGCCCTTTATTGTCAATAACAATGTAATCATTCATCAACACATTTTGACATAAAAACAACTCTTTATTAAATGCCCTGTTCATTGTAGGCCCACCCAACATACATGGCCCAATCTCATCAGTGTGATGAGACAGGCTGAAGGAAGCATCCATTAAGCATCTACCATCCTGTCTTGCCACTCCAGTGCTCCAGCTGGGGAGTTGCACCAGTGTCTCAGGAGGTTGCGCTGCTTCTTCCTTTCACGTGAAGCTCTGTTGGGTCCTTGCACATCCACAGTATCTATCAGGTTTCGCCCTTGCCTCCATTCCCCAGGCTCCATGTCCCCATTGCCGTGTTGGTGGTCCACGAGCCTGTTCTGCAACACTGGGTAGCGGGTGCGCATGAAATTGTGCAGGATGCAGCAAGCTTCCATGATCCTCCTCACAGTCTCTGGGCGATGCTGCATGGTGGTGAGAATTACCTGGAGCCTGTTGGCCAGGATGCCAAAGGCGCTCTCCACCACCTGCCTTGCCCTGGACAGCCTGTAGTTGAAGATCCTCTCTTCACGGGTGAGGCATCTGGAAGTGTGGGGCTTCATGAGATAGGTTGTGAGGGAGAAGGCATCATCCCCCATGATGAAGTAGGGCACATCTTGTGTGTCGTTGGGCAGGAGGTCTGGATCTGGGAAGCCCATGATGAGGTAGCGTTCCAGCCCCTCCTTGAGGTGACTGGCATTGTATACCTGGGCATCTGAAGATGACCCATTGCCTGAAGCATCGATGTACATGAACTTGTACTCAGCATCGACCATGGCGAAGAGGATGATGCTGAAGAAGCCCTTGTAGTTGTGATAAGTGACCCTGAATTGGCCGGAGCTTTGCAGGCCACGTGCTTCCCATCTATGGCTCCAACAGTGTGGGGGAAGTTCCACTTCTGATACCACTGCTCTGCAACTTTCTTCCAGCCTTCTTCAGTGGAGGGGCACTGCAGGAGCTCCTCCAGGTATTCTTCGATGATGGCCTGCACCACTTCTCTGACCACAATGTGTTGTGGTGTTGTGTGGCACCCTCCAGGCATACTGCATGCTCCTGTACATGGTCCCGGAGGCCAGATGGCGCAGAGTCAGTGCCATCTTTAGCCCAGGGTCCAGGTTGTGCCGGAAGTTGGTGCTAGGCTTGGTCAACCTGGGTCTCAGATGCTCTACAAGTTCGTCAAACATGGCTGGTGGCATCCTCATGAAGTGCTGGAATGCACGAGAGTCTTCGTTCCTCAGCTCCACCATCAGCTTGTTATACAGTCCGTACTTGGCTCTTCTCGTGATCCATCTTCGGACCCAGACACTTCTCAGACGCCTCCTTTTCTTCGCGTAGAACAGGTGAAAGAGCCTGTAGAGGGCTTTGCACTGTTGTAGAACGATGGCGGCTACCAAAAGGAGTGTGTGATGATCCATGGTGGAGATGACTGGATGCTGTGGAAGAGCAAGAGCAAAATGAAGGCTGAAGAGGTCTGCACTGCAGGGCTGCTGGACTGAAATTGAGATCCAGGTGATTTCTCCCCCTTTTTATAGGAAATATAGGTTTTCCTCTAGGTGTCCTTTTGCATCCTCTGGACATCCTGCAGACATCCTAAATATCCGAGATACGTCTCCTATACGAACGTTTTTTCCTTTTTAATGCTTTGTATGCGAGTTGCATCCACTTTCATCCTTTCCACGTCCATGCTACTAATGCTGCGTGTCCATTCTATGTCTGTTTTGCTTCCTGCCTGTGTCTGTTTTCTGCTGGAGCGGATGCGAGTTGCGCAGATGTGCAGCGGATGCCTAGTGGATATAGCGGACACGCAACGGATGACGACGGACGTATAACGGATGTTCCCCGTATGCGTAGCGGATGTATAACGGACACATTGGATACTTTTTATGCTCAAAAATTTTGTGCAGCTCAAAACTTTTTGAGCGGATGAAATGTCAGTAGACGGATGCTGGACGGATAGAGAGTATGAAAAACGGACACAGTTAGTACAGAACGGATGCATCGCGTTAACCAACGGATTGCAAGTGTTTCTCTCCATTTTACATCCTCTTTCCATCCATTGGTGCTGTGTGACATGGGCTTAAGATAGAATTAGAACTCATGGTTTCTCTATTTCTAGCCCAGGGCATTATGAAAACATATTTTGGATTCTATGTATAGTACTGTTGCATTAAAGTTGTAAGTTATTTTCTCCCAATGTGAAATTTTGCAAAAAGAAACTTAAGAATCAGAAAAGAATTCTCATAAAAATACAAAAAATCAAAGAAAATTAAACTACAAAAATGGGTCTCAGAAAGACAAATTATTTGCTGTATTAATGTTCAAGTGATATTTTTGTATATTTTTTCATTTTGCTTTCACTTTTGATCAGAATTCCTCTATTTTTCTGTTGCATTTTCAGTTTCTACTCAAAATTTCAACTATTTTTATCCAGCTTTTGTGTTCCTGTAATAAGGCTTTAAAAACAACAGTTCCATTAGCTCCAATGCCATACAAAGCCTAAATGCTTTGTAAAATGGGATTGAGAAAGAAAGCTTTGGTCACCTTCCTGATCTTCAGTTCTATTGCTGCCTCTATGCTGCTGTATTCTAGATTAGTTGTAGTTTCAAGCCCTGATCTGGGTTTCTATATATCTTGGAGGGAGGGGGAGCAGCACGAAGCAGAGGGAGCAACAGGAGGGATGGGCAATGCTGCAGCTACAGTGGCGGGACTTCAAGCTGTTGCGCCAAACAGCGGCTCACTAGCTGATCGCTCTCTGAACATGCCTCCAGTTTGGAGTGCCACTGCTGCCGGACATGAGAGGATGAGAGGACACCAAAACTGGATGTGAGAGGAGCCCGAGGGATATTGATTGACCAAGACATTGGTTGACCAGTGGGCATGTCTGGACAGCTGGACGGCATGGTCCTTGGACTGTAAATATACTGGTAGGCAAGAGCTCCCAGCTCTGACTTTGCAAGGGATTTTTCCCAGTCATCATGTACCTAGGCTCTGGTCTGGTTTTGGAGATTAAAGTTTGGTTTGCTTCATGATTTCCTGAGCACACTGGCTTTAATCCTAACCAGGTCTGGCCTTGGACCTTTGAGATTTGGCTTCCAGGTGATCTTCAAGGGCAGCTCCATATAATGTATGGTGTATCATAATTCACACAACTATATTATTATTTGGACATTTTTTTCTTAATGTGTTGTAGCAACCAAGCTATTGTGGTCTGTGAAATACTTTTACTGTACTCTGTGATCAGCCATGTATGGTTTATTCTTCATATGAAGAATGGTTAAAGGAACTGGGCATGGCTAATCTACTGATAGCAGTGTTCCAATCTTTAAAGGGCTGCCACAGAGAGGAAGAGGTCAAGCTATTTTCCAAGACACCTGAAGCCAGACAAGGAATACTGGATGAAAACTGATCAAGGAGAGATTCAAACTAGAAATCAGGATAAATTTTCCAACACTGGGAACAATCATCCAATGGAACAACTTGCCTTCAGAAGTTGTAGGAGCTTCATCACTAGAGGTTTTCCTGAAGAGATTGGACTGCCATTTGTCAGAAATAATGTTGGGTCTCCTGCTTGGATAAGGGGTTAGACTAGATGACTTACAAGGTCCCCCCCCCCTCTGTTAATCTGTTAAATTCAATAAACAAGTATTAAACAAATCTATGGATTAATGTGATATGAAAACCAGGTTGAAGTCTTATATAGGCATCTGTCTCAAGGTCTCCAGATAAACAATAAACAGCTATTCACTGTTATAATTGCTAGAAATTTAGGGATTATAATAGCTGGCAATTCTAGGAATTGTAGTTTCAAAATATCAGGTTGGAGAATCAAATTGATTGAAGCATCAATTTGGGGAAAGCTGTACGAAATAAATGCAAAACTGAAATTCTTCAAAGGCTATTGCCATAGCATAAGTAGGACAGTTCAACACTTCCAAAGACTCCAGTGGATTTGTACAATTGTACATACAGTGGTACTTCATGCAATTCAGATCTTTCTGGAAATGGGCTGTCCCTTTTGTTTATAATGTGAAACATTTTGCTTTTTCCTGTTAAAGTTGTTGATGCAGTGCCAACTGAATAAAATGTTTACATATCAAATGTCTACAACTGATAATTAAAAATGTTTTTAGAACATTTATTTCACTTGAAGTCAATTTTGTTTTGCTGTGTTAAATAATTCAAGGATGAACTGATTAATTTAAGAAATTGAAAGTGATTATTATAAAGGTAAATTAATAACATACAATAAAATCATTGGTTCATTATAGATGTCAGTGTTTATTTCTCACTTTTTGGCTTTGGCAGCAATTGTAAAAATAGCAATGAGACAAACAGATGCTTTGATAAGGAATGTAGCCTTGGCTGCTGTTCCAATTATTATTTTTCTTGGTATTCAAACTCAGAGCTGAAGCATTCAACCATTCATTTTAGGTTCACTGAAAGAAATAATATGGAAATTAAAATTTTGTAAAAAAAATGAAGCATCTTAAACCTGAATTTTACATCTGGAGACTACAAGACTTCATATAATTCCTTATGCTCTGATCAATTAAGGGAGGGAGGGAGAGGAAGAGAGGGAGAGGGAGGGAGGGAGAGGGAGGAAAGGAGAGAGAGAAAGAGAGAGAGAAAGAGAGAGAGAAAGAGAGAGAGGGATGGGGAGATGGAGTAATGGAGTGATTACAAGCATTCTATCCTGGAATGGATGTCTCATTATCATTTTTATTTACCTTACTTTACCTACTTTCTACTGTTTTGTTGTATCCTTCCTGGTGGCTCACAGTGCAGGAGCTCTATAAATATTGTAAACCAACCAATCCACAAATAAATCTAAAACTTCCACACTAGGAAGTTATGGAGATACCCGCCCAATTTTGAAGCAATATTTGAAGTGATCTATATTGATAGCAATGGCTGGATGGGCTAGTATATAAAACCCATGATTAAGACACTTAACAGAGGAAATAGTTTTAGGAAGTAAAACTGACATATTGCTTGTCATTTTATTATTTTAAATAATGCAAAATTTGGCACCATTTTGTAGCTGGAATCCATATATCACTCCTCCCTATATCTCTGTTACTTGTAATGCCACCCACAATCAGCAGGACTTACTATTTTTTACAGCATGATACTCCTTTCTTAGTGGTTTCCACATAGCTAGTTACTCCCAAGCATGTCACTTTTATGCTTCCACAACCACACGTCCATTAATTTATAATTCTTGTCGTTCCTGCATACAGGAAAGGAATTTAGTTAGGAGTTTTTCATTGTGTATCATTATTTATGTATTTATTTATTTAGCTAGGTAGCTAGCTAGTCTCTCATCTAGAGGTTAATACAGGGAGATGAATTAATGACTTCATGTCTTGTACCCAGCCCTGCCAACTCTCACGGTTCTGCCGTGAATCTCACGATTTTTTATGATTTCTCACGGTCTCACGACAAGGCTCCTCAATCTCACGACGAATTTAAAATGCTTTTTTTTTTTTTTCAAAATATGGGGGTCGGCTTATATGCGAGTATATACGGTAATCTTTTTGAAAGGGGAGTAGGTCCTGCGAGGCTAGTTTCCCAGTAGTCTAAACATGGCGAAAACAGGCGATTTTTCAATAGAAGATTCGAATTCTGACACTGAAACGGACCAGGAAGAACCAGAAAAGATTGGCCGAAAATATGACGGAGCAGCGAAATATCGGATAAAGTACAACCCCTCTTGGGGCAAAGAATACCCTGTAAAAGCAGTTGACAATGACCGAAATAGCTTCATCTGTATACCATGTGGTAAATCTGTTAGCTGCCATCATCAAGGACTTTGTGATGTCAAAATGCATTGTGAACGAGATACACAGAGGAGAAGAGTTGAAGATGAGAAAAAGAGTCATTCTATACGAAGATTTCTTTCAAAACCTGGGAATTCTGGAAGCAATATTATTAAAGCTGAGGTTATGATAACTAACTTTTTAGTACAACACAACCTGCCAATTGCAACAGCGGATCATTTGGACCCTTTGTTCAAGGAAATATTTCCTGATAGCAAGATTGCAGCAGCCTATGCCTCAGGACGCATGAAAACTTCAGCAATATTAAATGTTGCCCTGGGTCCCTACTGCCACAATTATTTAGTGGATCATTGCAAAAGCCATCCCTTCAGTCTGGATATAGATGGCTCAAATGACACAGGATTAAACAAGATGAACCCTGTAACTATCCGTATATTTGATATAAATCGATCAAAAATGATCACAAGTCATTTTTATGATATGTGTGTTACCAGTGGGGTTGATGGAGGAAAAGCTGCAACCATTTTTGATGTTATGGATCAAAAATTCACAAAAGATGGAATGCCATGGCTGAATGCTATTAGCTTAAGTGTGGACAATACCAATGCTATGATTGGATGCAACAATTCGATTGTATCATGCTGTAAGACAAAAAACCAAAGCATTTTTATTTGTGGATGTCCATGTCATTTGGCTCATCTTGCTGCAAATGATTCTTTCACAGAGATTATTGATGTTAATGTTGAGGATGTGCTTATCAACCTATGTTATTGGTTTGATAAGAGTTCCAAATGCAAAGGAAAGCTTGCAGAGTACTTTGAATATTGTGACCAAGAGAATCAGCAAGTGTTAAAGCATGTCACCTGCCGTTGGCTTTCTTTGGAACGCTGTATTGAAAGAGCACTTAAGAAGTTTCCAAGTCTGAGTGAAGGTTTTTCAGATGCAAGGTTTAACTGACTTAAGGATGCATTTTCGAATCCTCTCCTGGAACCAGTCCTTCTGTTCCATAATGCATCAATTCAGCTGTTCACAAAGTTCAACAAAGTACTGCAGAGAAGTGAGCAAACAGTCCATGTTCTGCAAACCTCTATGTTGACCCTGGCCAAAAAGATTGCAAACCGCATTGTGAAGCCTGAAGTCCTTGTGAGTGCTAAACATACAGATGTAGATCTTAATGATGAGGAAATGTTTATTGAACATCAGAACATTTATCTTGGTGGAACTACAAAGGCCACTCTCAACAAGCTCTTAAATGAAGGTAACATAACAGAAACAAAGTACAACAAATTTTTCTACGCTGCCCACTTCTATTTTAAAAGTTTGCTTGCATATATTCCTGGAAAATTTCCATTGAGAGAAGAGTTGATTCTAAACGCAGTTTGGATAAACATACCCCAGCGCCTTGAAGCAGAATGGCAAAATGTGGAATACTTCTATGACAGGTATGATGCAATATTTCATGAAATTCCAGTAGATGCTCTTTTTGAAGAATTTTGTGACTACCAATCACTTACTGATAGTGACATTGGTGGGGATGCTTGGCAGGCAGCAAAAGTGGTTGATGCAATGGAAGGTGGTACTGAGGTATTTCATTATTGTGTTGACATTCTTTGGTGGTACATTGCACACATGAAACAGCCTGGTTCCTCAGCAAAGAGATTCCAGCACGTGACCAGAATTTCAGAAGCAGTACTTGTGATCCCACACAGTAATGCAGAGGAAGAGCGCCTTTTCAACATTGTTCATAAGAACAAAACTAACAGTCGTTCCTGTTTAGGCCTTGATGGCACCTTGTCTAACATTTTGGCCATGAAGTTGGCTTATCTAGAAGAAATGACACCTTGCTATAAGTTTCGTCCGAGTGATGACCTATTAGAATCATCAAAGAAAGCTGCATCTTCTTATAACAGGGAACACAAATAAAACATTTAAATAAACTGTTAATGACTTTCCTCGATGGAAAAGGGGTTTGTTTAATCTTGATCGGGAAAAAAATAGAATCTCACTATTTTTTATAGAATCTCCAGATTTTTTTTCATGGGTCTCCAGATTTTCCTTTATCAGGGGTTGGCAGGTCTGTGTACCACATGTCCTGTCTTTGACATAGTAAATAACAGAATTCACTGAAGTAATCTGATATGTATTGACTCAGAAAGACTAAATTACAATATTAACCAGAATTTAATCTATATATTTCTGTTCATTTGCAACTACATATTTACTTCATTTAAACTAAATGGTTTAAATGCAAACATATACCATTTTCTATATAATTTTATAGTGACAGCCAAAAATTAAACTTGCTTTTAATTTTAAGATGCAAGATATCTACTGACCTATACCCCTCTCCCAAAAAGTATATTAGTTTTCACATTAGAACACTAAACTCAAAAATTGCCTTAAGCCAGCAAATAAAGAAGCCAAATCTTCCAGTTCCATAAGATGCTGATGTTTTCATCAGAGATTTCATCAGTATCAATCACACATTAAAGTTTATTTAATAAGAATGTAAATGAAGGCATTTATGTAAATTTCCACACTGTTAAATTTAATAAGTAATTGTGGCATGAAAAAAAAACCCCACGCTGAATATTGTGTTAAGTTTTAAGCTCTTATTTTTATCCATGTCAATTTTTGTCTTTTAAATTCTTGGATTAGATTCACTAACAAAGTTTTCAGTTAAGATAAAGTGAACACTAGGAACACTGATATTTGCAACCTTCTTGCTACCAAATGAGAAATTTCTAATTCTGTTGGTTTGCATGTTTCTGTAGTTAGGCTTTAAGAAAAAACAATTCCTGTAACTCCAATGAATGAATGGTTTTTTCTAGTATGAATGTTTTGTAAAATGAGGTTGAATGTAAAAGATTCAGCCATCTTACTGTCTGTCAGTTTCACTGCCATGGTTTAACTATGACAACCATACATATTAATTAAGATAAAGAGATTTGCTCTTTATTTTCCTTTAACATATTAGAAGTTTAATATGATTCTGAAATTACACTTGGAAACCAAACCAAGTCTTTTCTATGGAGTTATCAATTGTTACTGGTCCTGTTGCAGAGGTGGTATTCAGCAGATATTGACTAGTTCTAGAGAACCGGTAGCAGAAATTTTAAGTAGTTCGGAGAACTGGAAAATACCACCTCTGACTGGCCCCCTATTCTCTGCCTCCATCTATTCTCTGCCTCCCGAGTCCCAGCTGATTGGTTGGGTCTTCTTTTGTTGCCCTGCACAGGAGAACTGAGCTGGAAAGCAGGTTGTGGGGTGGGGAGGGAATGGGGATTTTTGGAGATATTTTTTTTTCAGCAAAGTTCAGTTATATAGGCCTCACAAAGATATGTATACTTGAGCAGATTTTACACATTTTTATTATTATCTTCATCATCCTTATTCCCTGTTCCTGCACTATCGAGGATGTATGTTTATATTCTATTCACTTCCATGTTCTTGTGAACAATTGTACCTTTGTACATTCTTTCTACAGCAATAAAAAACTTTCCTACAGAATCCAATGAGTTTAAATTTAGGATATAGACATTCCCCCATCTTGCAATAGCCTTCAGCAGCGTGACATTCTTTTTCTGTTTTAATTATATTTCCAATTCCTAAAAAAGCAAAACAGAATGGGTGAGAATTAGCCTTATCCTTACATGCAGCAGAATGAATGAGGAAAAAGTAATACAGTAATACAGTATAGAGGAAAGGATAATTTAAAACAGAAGTTACTGAAAGGCCATATGAAATATTTCTTGAATATTTAGTGAGAAATCTAGAAGGAGAAAAGTCATGAATAGTGAGAATATTAAGGAAAAGGAAGAAAATCTATATAACAATAATTATTGAGAAACATAGTCTATAATATGTTTTCTCAAGCCTTGGGCCAATAATTTCCAATTGTCATGCTGTCTCAGTATTCAGTATATTCAGATAGCATCAGTTGGAGAATATTGTTCAAGATAATTTTTAAAAAGAGGAAAAGAATGTAGAATTAAAGCCTTGGAATTAAAAGATTATATAAATCAGGGGTCTCCAACTTTGGCAACATTAAGACTTGTGGATTTCAACTCCCAGAATTCCTCGGCCAGCAAAGCTGGGAGTTGAAGTCCACAAGTCTTAAAGTTGCCAAGGTTGGAGACCCCTGATATAAATCATTAAGGGTTCAGATTCCAAAAGATATTTGAAGTTTACTAGATGGCCAGTCAAAAGTGTTTTATCATGGAGTTGACAATCAACAGACATAGTATTAAGGCAGGAGTGTCAAACTCAAGGTCTGTGGGTTAGATCTGGCCTGCAAGGCTGCCCTGGAAACAGCAAAGGACCAATTTGTGGTTCTTCTGCCAGCAAAAATAGAGCCATGCATGAGTTCTGTTTTCACTGGCAGAGTACTAGTAAAACAAACTACTAGCAAAAGTGGCATTTGATCACACAAGTGACATCGAGCTGGCCACGTCCACCTTGGCCATGCTCCCCCATTCTCCCAAGTCAAACACTACTCTGATGCAGCCCTCAGTGAAATTGAGTTTGACACCTCTGTATTAAGGGACCTGTGATGTTTCAGGTAGAAAGATCCAATACATGATGGGAGACAGGAGACAAATAACAATTAGTAACAACTACCTCTTTCTTTTGTATCATGATAGAAAAAAATGATACTGCCAGAAGAAGCCCAGAAAGAATATCAGAAACTAGTCATGAGAGTAAAAGAGTTTGGAGCAGAGGTAACATTTTATCCATACTTTCAGAAGAATTTTACAACCAAGAATTCAATATCAACCAATATCAGAAACTAGTCATGAGAGTAAAAGAGTTTGGAGCAGAGGTAATATTTTATCCATACTTTCAGAAGAATTTTACAACCAAGAAAGAACAGAGAATTCAGGTGAGGAACTGTTGGCTCAAATAATGGGATCATCAAGAACACTTTGAATTCCAAAACCATAGTCTATTCTATGTACAAGAAAGACACTTGGTGAGAAATTGGATGTACCTCATAAACATTGGGAAGAATGTGGTTAGAAAATGTCTTGTGTGGGCAATCTGATAGCCTTTCAAGTGAATCTGTAGCAAGGAGGAAAGGAGGGAAATGAGAGGGAAGAAATTCTGAAAAATAAGATAATTAAGATTACAAAATGAAAAAAAAGGGAGAACCTCAATGAAACTGGCAGAAGTACAAGAAAGAAAACTGACAAAACAAGCTCAAGGTTTAAAAAATGAAAAGGTCAAACAAAAAAATCAAAGCAGCAGGGAATAGCCCAAGCCCAGAAGATTTTAGGGTCAGAATGAGCTGAGACTTGCAATAAATGCTAAATTCTCTCTCTCTCTCTCTCTCCAACACACACACACACAGAGACACACAGAGACACACACAGACACACACACACACACACACACACACATGGGGTGGGGACAGGGGTGGGATTCAAATTTTTAACAACTGGTTCTATGGGCGTGGCTTAGGTGGTGGGTGTGGTCATGTGACTGGATGAACATGGCTTGGTGGTCATGTTATTGGCTGGGTGTGGCCAACTCAATATCACTCACATCGAGGCACGCATCTCCTCACCTGGCCTCTCATGAACTGTGGGGATGCTGCCACAGTTGTAAGTGTGAAAAATGGTCATAAGTCACTTATTTCAGTGCCATTGTAACTTTGAATGGTCACCCCACACAAGCAAAGTACCAGCAAAGGAGGGGAAAAAACTCCAGAGAAGTTCCTGAGACATGAAGTCTTGTCCTGCCAAGAATGTAATAAGGCTTAACGGAGAGGCAGTTTCTGTAACCAATACCAGAATGTTTCCTTCCTGCCTTCCTTACAGGATTAGGCCAATAATTTCTTTTAACAACCAGTTCTCTGAACTGCTTAGAATGTTAACAATCAGTTGTAGTGAATAGATGCAAACTGGTAGAATCCCACCCCTGGGTAGGGGGAGATACACAAAGAGACAGTAAAATGGTGGACAACAGGGAAATGGCAGAACTGCTTAATTCCTATTTTGCATCTGTGTGGTTTTGCTCCAATCTTTAAAAAAGGGAAAAGTCAGGAATATGAACTAGCACTCTATTTGAAAGTTCCCCTATTTTTTTTATTATGGTTGATTAAAAAATTTAAAAAAATAAAAATTAAACTTTTTTTTTACCTGGAGTAAACAAAAAGGCTATGCAGAAGAATACACACATAAGGCAAAGGATCTTCATGATAAAGCATATAGGATTCTGACACTGGTAAAAGATTAAAAAAAATATCATTGAGTGATGCCCAGTTTTTCTTATGTAAGCAGTAGCCCCTAAATTAATATATTAAGATATTTTTGGTACATTGGTGATAGAAAAATATCATAGATTTGGCATGTACATTGGAAAATGTTCTATTCAGAAAAATGCAAATTTTTGTATAACTATTTTTAAATTTGCACTGATTCAGGAAATATCACTTGCCCCTGACACTTCCTTGCCAGGCCCCAGAAGCTAAAGAGAATTAGTAGATCACTAGAAAATAGTTCATTTAAATAGAATGAAAGATTAAAACAAGAAGCCCTCCAAAGGCAATGATAAAACATGGATCTATTTTTGTACTCTTACCAATACATACATTTTCAAATGTTAAGCTCATCTCAGAGATTTTTATATTTATATTTATAGAATATATATGATATATGATTGTACCAAAATACAGTCACCAAAATAACTGTAGGTAACATAATACATTAAAACAGTATAATAAAGAGATAACAGAAACCAATGACAAGCACAATATACTGTATTAATGACATCAAGGTAGAAAACACAATAAACACCAAGAGATGGAACTATGTATACTAATATTAATGTGATCTTATAAAATTATCCCAGCACCTGATGAAAAACTCACATGTTAAAGATCAGTTCTACTTTTATAATAACAGAATCTTGCAAATATGAATTTGATTCCCCATTTCCTTCATCTTTGTGTGAGGAGCTTACCTGAGACATGTATTACATTTTACTCTGGACTCAGGTCTTTTTTATGTGACTGCTTCCTTGGTGGAAGCTCTTCCCCTGTCCATTTCCTTTATTCTCTACTACTTCTCTAGAAATGCTTTTCAAGAAAGCAGGAATGGCAATGGAAAAATCATGTGCCTAAAGTGAGTGTCAGCAACACATGGCTCTGGAGCCTCATGCAGCTCTTTGGGCCTCTGCTGTGACTCCGTCGGGTGATCTCATCACTGGCTGGCCCCACCCATTGCCCTTCCTGTACCAATCACTCCTTGACTGACCTGATAAGGTAGGAGGATGTACTTGCTGGGCCTTCTTCTGGCAGCTCGCTCTTACCTCTCAGATGTCAGTTGCTGTGATGCCCCATCTTTCTGCCTCCCAGCTGATTGTTGGCATACTGCTAGTCTGCCATCCTTGGTCAGCTGCGAAGCAGCAGAGGAAGCAGCATCACCATAGTGACTGGCATGCATGGATTCAAGATGTGTGTATTTCTCCCGGCCTCCTCCTGTAGTGGGGGAGGTGTTAGGCCTATGGCCAAGTGTGGGGGGTCAAGCCTTGTATGGAAAGGGGAGACTGCAGTGGTCAGTGTGTTCTTGGTTGCTCTGCACCTGATATGTGGCTCCTGTCACTCCATTCACACATTGTCTCATCCAGGAGACTGAGTACGGGACAAGTGTAATGATCTGTCTCTATCTGTGGCTGGTCCATCTGACCTTGCCAGGCACACAATAATTGTTCATATGCCTGATTTGTCCCAGACAAGTGGCTTTGCACATGCATGGGCAAGTTACATTATTCTGTCTGTTCTTGTGCAAACACATGCACACACACATACACACATTCAACACACACACACACACACACACACACACACACACAAACACACACAATTAAATAGAGATTCAATGGGGAACAGCTGTCTTTTATACAAAAACATATATTCTTGCAGCAACCTGCTCTTACACATAGATGCAGAATGACTGACAGGGAAGGGGGCTGCTTTACAAACACGCACTCACTTGGGGTTTTTTAAAGGATTTTTAGAGGTCTTTCATATCTGTTCTCTCTCTCTTTCTCTCTCTCTGGTAGTATTCAGTAGGTCTGACCAGTTCTGGAGAACCGGTAGTGGAAATTTTGAGTACTTTGAAGAACTGGCAAATGCCACCTCTGACTGGAGATTTTACAGTATCCTTCCCCTGCCATGCCCACCATGCCATGCCCACAGAACCAGGAGTAAAAAAAAAATTGAATCCCACCACTGCTCTGGAGTTCACATTCCCACAACCTAGCACCAGTTCAGTGGTTCCTTCCCTCCCCTGGGTGGGGGGGAGAGACAGAGACAGAGACAGAGACAGAGAGAGAGACATACACACAAAGAGAGAGAGACTAGTTTCCCACTGTTCCATCCGGAAAAACGCGAGGTAGTCCGGGTTCCAACAACAAGTCTTTATTTCAGATATAGTTGCAAAACGGAACATTGGCTCAAGCCGCGACAGCCCTTTTATATGTTTCTGTCTGCCGGCTTGTAGCCAATGACAAGCATTGGGTTTGGCCGCCCTTGGGCGGCTTTGTGGATTGGTTCCTATTGAACCAATCCCCTTCTAGGTTTTGTTAACCAATCGGAATGAAGTATTTGGAGTCTACTATTATTTATACAGAACACCCACAGAAACTAGTCACAGACTAGTGTCACAGAAAACACTGGGAGCCACAAAACATGGGTAAGTGTGGTTGGGGGGGATGTCATGTGACTGGGTTGGAGTGACGTTGAATTGGCCAAGCCTACCCAGATTTTGTGGCTCTCAGTGTTTTCTTTTCTTTTCTTTGAAATGGGTCCAAATGGCTCTTTGAGTGTTTAAGGTTTTAGGCCCCTGGTGTAAGGTGATGGTCAGAAGATGACATTGTTTGATTGGTGGGACTTGGAACATACTAACTTGATCAGATCTAATAAATAGGCAGACATAACTGAAGAAAAGTGATCCCTCAGATTTAATCCTCCAGCCATTAGAGTTTCCTAATTGGTAAACAGCACCCTGAACTGCACTTGGAAGCCAACTAGTAACACTATCATTACTTGGCCTGATACATTTTATACTGATTCTAGCTTGTAGTCCTCATAGACACCTCCATCTAGACTATACTGCAGAAGTTCAAATATGAACAGATTAAAGGCATGAGTGATCAGTAGAACAGTTTCTCAGTCCAAGAAAGGATTTAACTGACATGACCTTTGCAAAGCCTCCCTTGGCTACAACAGCCATTGGCTGTTCAAGCAGAAGGTGCAAATCCAGGAGAATCCTCAAATTATATGCCAGATCCATGTGGGGAAGCGCAATGGCTTATTGCTTGCATACTGATGATCTCCAACCTCCCATGCTGGCAAATGATCTTCCCTTTTGGCCTCATGTATATGTTAAATAATAGTGGGAAAGCACTGCGTTCTGAGGACCTTCACAAAGCAGGAGCCTTGGGCTTGAACTCTCCCCTGCTACAACACCAAGTAAAATCAAGAACAAAAATCGAAATACTATTGCTTAGTCGCCACTTGAATCTTCCCATAAGCAATTTTGTGGCCTTTATAACTCCAAAACCTTTTTAAGGATCTAACATCTCCCCAAAGTTTCCAAAAGAATAAAGAAAATGCTTTCCAAATGATATTCCTACTCACTGTGCCACTGGTCCAAGTGGACGCATGAAGAGCACTAGTGTTTGTTTCTTTGTGTGAGTCAGCCCCTTTGAAGATTTCAAACCCTCTCCAAAAGCAAGTTCACAAGTTTCTATTTTCTATGAGAGAAAAGATATTAGAAGAGAAAGTTAAACCACACCTCAGCCATTATGACTACCTGGAATCTTTTTCTCTCTCAGCCTTAATCAAAACTCTACACACCATAATCTTCACCTCCTTCCTTCCTGTTATGCATCCAGGAAGTGAACTCTGGTCCTGTCAACTAGGTACCAAAGGAAAGGGGCTGTTCTGTTGCTATGTGACAACTGCCTTAGAATTTTCCTCAATTATCACTTAGCAGCAGCCATTACAATAGTTCCATAACAGATGAAAGAAAGACAGAGCTATTCTGTCACTCCATTCTTTCTCCACTAATCAGATGGTCTCTATAAGCAATGTCAGAACTCTGTTCCTATTGGAAAGGTTATTGGGAAAAGGAATGGTTGGATTAGCCATAATTTCCTCCTCTCTATACAACAGTGATGAAAATGGCTGATTTTATGTAATAGAAGAAATCATCTTCAAGCAAGGCTCCCGAGAGGACCTTCTCTCTTCCATTCAAGAACTTTATTTTTTCATATTTGTGCACAGGATCCTTTCAGTCTAAATATAGAATTTTAATTTTATTTCTGCCTTAATTAATTTCATTTACTTTGTGCTAATTGTTTCAACTTATCAAGGTTGTCTTTATTCTGGTTCTAAAGCATTACAAGAATCTTTCTTGGAAAGCACCCAAACTCTAGAAAAGGAGGGAGCTACCCAAAATATGGTTGAGTATGATCTATTGGTAGACTAGGAACAGAATAAAGAGAGAACAGCACAACAAATACTGCATATAGCATGACAAATAACACAAAGAATTGACAGTATACAGTCAGGAGAAAAAAGTCAAGTCAAAAAACTGTGATTGGAGGGAGAGAGAGAGAGACACATCCTCAAAAAAAGAAGCTTAAAAAATGAAAAGCAATGTATGAATAAATGTATTGATTTAATGAAATTAAGATGTGATGAAAGAATGCCTTTTCCCAGTTTGGACTGGTGTACTGTTTATGCACCTTTTTGGAATGAGAAATCTTGCCAACATATGTCCTCATTATCTCAAGTAGATTACAACAAGGCATTCTTTTGGGGCTGCCTTTAAAGATCACCCAATCAAAGCAAAATGACACAGCCTGCAATATAAGATTAGTTTCATGACAAGTTAAAGTGGTGTTTTATGTTTTACATCTCCCTGATGTAACCAGAAAGAGGTAGTAGGTCAGGTTGGTCCCATGCCATGAATGATATTGGGAGATGTTAAATCTTTCAGCATCTTAAATTAGACCCAGAAGCAAACTGACCCCCAATGTAGCTTGTGGAACTGAGTATTACATGCTGTTCTAGGAACACCTATAATTGCTCACACTTGCTTTATTTTGTACCAGCTGAAGCTTAAAGATCAGGGGTGTCAGTGGGCCAGATATGTCACACACAAGCCATGCCCACCCGAGCTCTGCAAAGGGGGAAAACATTGTGAAACGGCATGGCAATGTGATGCCGTGAGTTTGACACCCGTGTTATAGATACTCTTCAACAGCAGTCCAATATAGAGCACATTGCAGTGACCAGGACAAGAGTGGCTGTAAAGCCCATGTCCCACTGCACCAACGGAGGCAAAGAGGATGTAAAACATTAAAAAAAGCTTGCCATCCATTGGAAAACGCTATACATCCATTGTATTCTCACTGCATACGTGTTTCATACGCTCTATCCCTCCAGCATCTGTCCACTGAGATTTCATCTTCGCAAGAGGTTTTGAGCTGCACAAAACTTTTTGAGTGGATGAACTTTCCGCCATGTACAATGTAAATCCGCGACATATGACCACAAACATTCTATGTCCTTTTATCATCCGTTAAATGTCTGCTGTATCCTCTCAGCATCCTCTGGACATCCCCTCAACTGCAGCTGAAAACAGAAAGAGGGAGGAAACGAAAGGTACACGGAACGTCTACACAGTGTTAGTAGCATGGAAATAGAAAGGATATAAGCGGATGCATCTTGTATATAAAGGATAAAAATGGACAAAACGTTTGTATCTGGGATGTATCTCAGATATTTAGGATGTCTGCAGTATGTCTAGAGTATGTAGAAGGACACCTAGCGGAAAACCAATATTTCCTATAAAAAGGGGGAGAAAATCACCTGGATCTCAGTATGAGTCCAGCAGCCATGGTGTACAGACCTCTTCACACTTGGTCTTGCTCTTCCACATCATCCATTGTTCTCCACCATGGATCATGACACAATCCATATGGTAGCTGCGATCATTCATTACCAGAACCAAACCCTGTTCAGACTGCTTCACCTTTAATACACAAGGAGAAGAAGGAGATGTCCAAGAGCTGTCTGGGTCCGAGGATGGATCATGAGAAGAATGGAGTTTGGACTGTATGACCAGTTGATGGTGGAGCTGAAGAATGAAGACCCTCGTGCATTTCATCACTTCATGAGGATGCCACCAGCCATATTTGACGAACTTGTAGAGCGTCTGAGACCCAGGTTGACCAAACCGAGCACCAACTTCTGTCCCAGCCTGGACCCTGGACTGAAAGGTGGCACTGATTCTGCACCACCTGGCCTCTGGAACCACATACAAAAACATGCAGTATGCGTGCAGGGTGCCACACAACACCATCAGCAAATTGGTCAGAGAAGTGGTGATGGCCATCATCGAAGAATACGTGGAGGAGCTCCTCAAGTGCCCCACCACTGAACAAGGCTGGAGGAAATTTGCTGAAGAGTGGTATCAGAGGTGAACTTTCCCCATACCGTTGGAGCCATAGATGGGAAGCACATGGCCTGCAAAGCTCCAGCCAACTCAGGGTCCACTTATTTCAACTACAAGGGCTTCTTCAGTATCAACCTCTTTGCCATGGTTGATGCTGACTACAAGTTCATGTACATCGATGCTTCAGGCAACAGGTCAGCTTCAGATAGCCAGGTATACAATGCCAGTCACCTCAAGGAGGGGCTGGAACGCAACCTCATCATGGGTTTTCCAGATCTAGACCCCCTGCCCAATGACATACAAGATGTGCCCTACTTCATTGTTGGTGATGATGCCTTCTCCCTCAGAACCTACCTCATGAAGCCATACAGTTCAAGATACCTCACCCGTGAAGAGAGGATCTTCAACTACAGGCTGTCCAGGGCAAGACGGGTGGTGGAGAATGCCTTTGGCATCCTGGCCAACAGGTTCCAGATACTTCTCACCACCATACAGCATCACCCACAGACTGTGAGGAGCATCAAAGAAGCTTGCTGCATCCTGCACAATCTCATGCGCACCCGCTACCCAGTGTTGCAGAACAGGCTTGTGGACATAGAGGCAATGGGGACATGGAGCCTGGTGAATGGAGGCAAGGACAAAACCTGATAGACACTGTGGATGTACAAGGCCCTAACAGAGCTTCACGTGAAGGGAAGAAGCAGCGCAACCTCCTGAAACACTGGTGCAACTCCCCAGCTGGAGCAGTGGAGTGGCAAGACAGGATGGTAGATGCTTAATGGATGCTTCCTTCAGCCTGTCTCATCACACTGATGAGATTGTGCCATGTATGTTGAGTGGTCCTACAATGAATAGGGCATTAATGAAGAGCTTTGTTTATTTTGGAATGTGTTGATCAATGAATAAATTGTTATTGATAAAAAAGGGCCATATGTGTGGCAGCTGGGGAGGGGTGGACCATACAGGCCCACTATGCTTGCACTGGAGGTTTATCTATCCCACAACTATCCTTCTCTATCCCACAACTATCCTTATCTATCCCACAACTATCCTTATCTATCCCACAATTATCCTCATCTATCCCACAACTATCCTTACCTATCCCACAAGCATGCAAAGGCTTAACCATTTTTTAAAAGTTTTCACCAATACTTTATTAAGTTAAAAAAATGAACCAAGTGTGTTAAGCAAAGATAACCTTTATTAATAACTGTCTTAAGTAAACTGTATGAATTTATTAAAAAAAGCAAAATGAACCAAGTAAAGTGTCTTAAGCAAAGATAAAGTAAACAAGTAACAACTCAGCCCCAAGAGTACAACAGGGGATGCTGTGTTCAGGAAGCTCTCCAAGAGCTGACTCAGTCCCATGAGGTTGAGAGGCCCTTCATCATGTACCTGGGATGTGAGGCACAAGACTGATGACAGATTGTCCGTTGATGGGCTTGGCTGTGCGGTGGAGGAAGGAGGAGTGTAGTGGGGCTGTCTGGTCTGCAGCTGGGCAAGGTGTGGTGTCTGTGGAATGCGATGAACCTGGGCCTGGACTGGGAAGGTCTGTTTGTGCTGTGGGAAGTCCTGGTAGTTGTAGCCTTGGTAGTTGAGGGACTGTTGAAAGCTGTGGAAGGGCTGTGATATCACCTGGGGTGGAGGAGCAGACCTGGACTGGGTCGGAGCAGGTTCAGCTGGGCCTTGAGGGTTGTGCAGAAGTGCTGTGATCTTTTCCTTCATCACCTGGTACTGGGCCTTGGGCATATCCCTAAAGGTGTGGCTCACGGAGGTGATGAAAGTGTGGTGGCTGGAGGATCCTCTGTGCAAATGGACCAGCTAAGAGAGCAGTTCTGTGCTGGTCTTCATTGTGTCCCTGATCTCCAACAGCACACTGTGGTTCTGGCCCTCCAGTCTGCCTCTCTGCCTGCATCCTGGGGAACTGGGGGTGGGGGGGGGATTCATTGGTCTCTGGTGGCTGCCGCTTCTTCCTCCATTTGTGACAGGGGATCCTCCAAGTCCTCTGGCATGGGGTGTGCAGCTGTCAGGGGGGTCTCTGCCGTGGGGCCCTCTGAAGACACCTGCCTGGACAGGGCAGCTGGCTCCTGGCTGGAAGAGGACTGGCTGTCTGTGGGCTGTCTGAGGGAGAGAGGTGTCAGAGGGGCTGCTCCTCGGTGGTGGACCTCACCCTCCAGGAAGCTGCACTTGGTCATGACGTACATCTCCCGGACAGTGAGCTTGACAGCGGCCTGCCCAGATTTTTTGAGGTGTAGCTTGCCATACCAGGTGTGCATGTGCTTCCACCATCCCAGGAGTAAATCTTCAGTGTAGCCCACACTCTCTGCCTTGTCTCTCCAAGCTGCCTGTTTTTTCTTGGTGTTGCGATAGAGTCTGTGGCCCTTTCTCCACAGGTACTTGTTCTCCCTCAGACATTCCAGCACCTCCTCCTCATGCTCCTCAGAAATGGTGTACTGTTTCCTCTCTCCCTTCTCCTTCCCTTGCCTCTTCCTCCCTCTGGAAGGGCCTTCAGCAGCAGGGCCTTCAGGGGTTTGAGCAGCAGGGCTTTGAGGTCCTTGGGGCTGGTCCACCACAGCAGCAGCCGTAGCAGTAGCAGTAGCAGTAGCAGTAGGAGCAGCAGCAGCAGCAGCAGCAGCACCAGCAACACCAGCAGCACCAGCAGCACTAGCAGCACCAGCAGCAGGAGAAGCACCAACAGCAGCAGCACCAGCAGCACCAGCAGCAGGAGAAGCACCAGCAGGAGAAGCACCACCACCAGCAGCAGCAGCAGCAGCTTCAGAGTCAGTGCCAGGGGGTGTGATGGTGGTTCTGTCCTTCTTGCCAGGGCTGGCAGGAGTAGGCACGGACTTTTTCTTCTTCCCTGACTGACAAACCATGGTGTTATTCGAAGATGTATGTGGCAGCATGTCTTTCCTCTGAATGCTGACTGCGTGCGAGCTGCATCCTTTTATATCCGTGGAGCTGACACAATCATACTCCCCGCATGCGCAGTGACCACTTTGCATCCGATATACATCCGCTATGCATCCGCTTTGCTTCTTATAGGCATCCGTGATGCATCCGTGTAATCCGTTATGCATCCGCCCCTTCAGCTATGCGTCCACTTCGCTATTCTCCCCCGCAACCTCTGCGGATGTGTCATCCGCTTCCATCCGCTGTCATCTGCTAGGCTTCCTACGAACATCCATTTAACATCCCCTCTTCGTACTACCCCATCCGTTCTTTTCCATTCTGTTTATGCAAATTTTCACCACTTTTTGGAGCAGATGACAACGGATGGAGCCACCCCTGAAATTTTGCTCATCTGCTGTATCATTTATGCATATGTTTTGCATCCGTCAGCCAGTGGGACCTAGCCTTAAGCAGGGCCTGCCAATATAAGAACAGAAGAACTGATACCCAAGATGAACCTGTACAAAAGCCTTCCTAGTACAATCTCATCATTGAAGGTAACTCATAATTCATCACTGAAGATTGTTGGCCTGTACCATGGTCTCCATCTCTTAGCTCCCACCTGCTGCTTAAGTGATAAATGTGAGTCCAGGAGAACCACCAGGTTATGGACCTGCTGTTTCAGAACAATGCAAGTCTGTCAATTTCAGCACAGAGGCTGCCACCAAAACTTGAATACAGCATCTATAAAATTCACTCAATCCTTTATTGTTCTCCCATTATTAGGTAAAATTCTGTGCATTTAGTCATGCATGGATGTACTTTAAAACATGTCTTAAATATAAATGTTTTAAATAGAACTGAAGGAAAATATTTCAGATTATCACATTTCTATAATGATAGGCTGATATTTTATTCACAAGCCCTGCATTATTGCATACCCATATTTTATTAACTTCTCCTTCTTAATCACTGCCTTGAAATAGATCACCTCAATGTTTCTTTCTGCTCAAAAGAAAAGTGTAGTTGTTTAGTAAAACCCACATAGAGAATTTAGAGGAAGCCTGGGAAAAGAATAATATTTCTTGTTTTCTCCTGTGTCCTTAGGTTAATGCTGTCTTTTTCATCTTCAATAATTTTCAGATGTGTGGATATCAACTCCCACAATGCTGATTGGGGAATTCTGAGCTTTGTAGTCCACACATTTTAAAGTTGCTGAGGTTGTCCAATACTGGCTTAATGGACAGAAGATTCATTTTTTTCTTAAATTTTTTTTTTAATGACTACAAAAACAGAACAGGTTCTCTATTAATCATGCTTCCAAAAACTTTGAATTGATTTTCTAATTCTCTGTCAATTATAAAATCCTATCTAAGTTTGAAGAAAGAAACAGCATTATTTGTCACAAATTTAAAATAAGTTGATTTGGTTTAAGGTAAAGAGTTTTCTGCTGTATCTTTCTTGCACGATTTTATTTTTACTTTTACTTTGATGCTTTTACTTTTACTTTATTTTACTTTTACTTTTTACTTAACCATTAAAATAGCTGAAGTGTGCTGTATTGATGTAGACCACCTCTGTATATTTGACTGGGCGTGGGAGGACTTCCATAAATGCTAGCCAATGCTAGAAGCTAGAGGTGAACAAACAGCCTTCCAAATGTTAATAAAATCTAATCTCAGAACATTTTGCCAGATAGCCATGTCCTGTTGTTACAGTCCAACAATATCTACTATCCAACTTTTCCTACTACATCATGAAGAATATGCACACACACACACAAACATTAGGCATACTACCAAATTCCCCCCCCCAAAAAAAAACACTACAAGACTGTAGAAGCTCAGTGTTCAATGCAAGAGATTTTTATTTGCTTAAAGAAAAGATGCAGAATAGATCAGCTATAAAAATGACATTGTACTGCAAATGTAACAAAGAAACTTTGCACTGCAGATCAAGCAAAAAAATGAAATTCAATGAATGCTCAAGCCAGGGAATCCATCACAAGTAGCCAATGGTATGATTTTATCTGCACAAAGGGCAAAACAGAATAATCAAATTAAAACTTTTCATTTGGTATGTAATTTAGAAATACATAGATGTATACATATTAATTCAAGTAAATGAAATACAGAAGAAATAGTCTCAAATTCATAATTTAAAAAACAACAACTACTGAACAGACATTTCTACCCAAAGTTAAATAACTTAAATTATATCAATGACCTGTATCTTCCTTTCTCTATATTTAAGACAGCTCAGGAAAGTTTTCAGAGATACAGTATTAATGTAAATAAAGTGCTTCAGAATTTTTTTTCTTATTCTTAACGTTTTTGTGAAAGAATCTAGGAAAGAAATTACAACCATGGAAAAATAAAATCTAATTGCCTTTTGAAAAAAAAGCATCTTTGGAACAGCCATGACTTGGATGAAAGGCCCGGTCCCACTGCAATTACAGATGCAAAGAGGATGTAAAATGTAAAAAAAAGCTTGCCATCCATTGGAAAACGCTATGCATCCATTGTATATATCCATCACTGCATACGTGTTTCATACTCTCTATCCGTCGAGCATCCGTCCACTGCGATTTCATCCGTGCAAGAAGTTTTGAGCTGCACAAAACTTTGTGAACGGATGAACTTTCCACCGTGTACGATGTACATCCGCGACATATACGGGCAACAAATGTTCTATGTCCATTATCATCCGTTAAACGTCCACTGTATCCTCTCTGCATCCTCTGGCCATCCCCTCAACTCACATCCACTGCAGCTGAAAATGGAAAGAGGGAGGAAACAAAAGGTACACGGAATGTCTACACAGCGTGAGTAGCATGGAAATAGAAAAGATGTAAGCGTATGCATCTCGTATATAAAGGATTAAAAACGGACAAAACGTTTGTATCTGGGATGTATCTCGTATATTTAGGATGTCTTCAGTATGTCTAGAGTATGTAGAAGGCCCCATAGCGGACAACCAATATTTTCTATAAAAAGGGGGAGAAAATCATCTGGATCGCTGGGATGGTGGACCATACAGTCCCACTATGGTTGCACTGGAGGTTTATCTGTCCCACAACTATCCTTATCTATTCCACAAGCATGCAAAGGTTTTACCATTTTTTCAAAGTTTTTACCAACACTTTATTAAGTAAACAAAATGAACCAAGTAAACGAAGTGTCTTAAGCAAAGATAACCTTCATTAACTTTCTTAGGTAAGCTTTATGACTTTATTAAATAAGCAAAATGAACCAAGGAAACTGTATTAAGTGTCTTAAGCAAAGATAAACTTTCTTAGGTAAACTTTATGACTGTATTAAATAAGCAAAATGAACCAAGTAAAGTGTCTTAAGCAAAGATAAGCTTAACAAGTAAACAACTCAGTCTCTGACACTATTCTCAGTCACTCTGAGTCATGTCCATTGTCTCAGCTGTTAAGTGAGCAGGGACTGTGGAGATGGCTATGGCTTGAGTGCTGGTCTGAGGCACCATTGGGGTGCTTGGCCCCAAGGGTACAACAGGTGGTGTGTTCAGGAAGCTATCCGAGAGCTGACTCAGTCCTGTGAGGTTGAGAGGCCCTTCATCTGATGAACCTGGGCCTGTACTGGGAAGTTCTGCTTCTGCTGTGGGAAGTCCTGGTAGTTGTAGCCTTGGTAGGTGAAGGGCTGTTGAAAGCTGTGGAAAGGCTGTGACATCGCCTGGGGTGGAAAAGCAGACCTGGACTGGGGAGGAGCAGGTTCAGCTGGGCCTTGAGGGTTGTGTAGAAGTGCTGTGATCTTCTGCTTCATCACCTGGTACTGGGCCTCAGGCAGGTCCCTCAGGGTCTGGCTCACGTAGGTGATGAAGGGCTTCCAGTCCAAGGATGGTATGTTGCAGTGGACCAGCTGAGATAGAAGTTCTGTGCTGGTCTTCATTGTGTCCCTGATCTCCAACAGCACACTGTGGTCCTGGCCCTCCACTCTGCCTCTCTGCCTGCATCCTCTGGAGCTTGGGGTGGGGGTGGGTTGGCCTCTGGTGGCTGCTGCTTCTTCCTCCATTTGTGACAGCATGGCATCATCCTCCACAGGATCCGCCAAGTCCGCCGGCATGGGGAGTACAGCTGTCAGGGGGGTCTCTGCTGTGGGGCCCTCTGAAGACACCGGCCTGGACAGGGTAGCTGACTCCTGGCTGGAAGAGGACTGGCTGTCTGTGGGCTGTCTGAAGGAGAGAGGTCTCAGAGGAGCTGCTCCTCGGTGGCAGATTTCACCCTCCAGGAAACTGTACTTGGCCATGACGTACATCTACCAGTCAGTGACCTTGACAGGGGCCTGCCCGGATTTCTTGAGGTGTAGCTTGCCATACCAGGTGTGCATGTGCTTCCACCATCCAAGGAGTACTTCTGCAATGTACCCCAGGCTCTCTGCCATGTCTCTCCAAGCTGCCTGCTTCTTCTTGGTGTCCCGATACAGTCTGTGGCCTTTTCTCCAGAGGAACTCATTCTCCCTCAGCCATTCCAGCATCTCCTCCTCATGGTCCTCGGAAATGGTGTACTGTTTCCTCTCTCCCTTCTCCTTCCCTTGCCTCTTCCTCCCTCTGACAGGGGCTTCAGCAGGGCTTTCAGGGGCTTGAGCAGTAGGCCCTTCAGCAGCAGGGCTTTGAGGTCCTTGGGGCTGGTCCACCACAGCAGCAGCGGCAGCAGCAGCTTCAGAGTCAGTGCCAGGGGTGGGATGCTGGTTCTGGCCTTCTTCACCTTGCCAGGGCTTGAACGAGTAGGCATGGGCTTCCTCTTCTTGCCTGACTGATGAACCATGTTGTTCCTGCAAGATGTATGTAGCAGCACATCTTTCCCCTGTATACTGACTGCGTGCGTGCTGCATACTTTTATATCCACGGAGCTGACACAATTCATACTCCCCACATGCACAGTGAACACTTTGCATCCGATATACATCTGCGCGGCATCCCCTTTGTTTCCTATAGGGGTCCGTGATACATCCGCTTCATCTGCTATGCATCCGCCCCTTCCACTATGCGTCCACTTTGAAATTCTCCCCCGGAACCCCTTCAGAGGTGTCATCCACTTCCATCCGCTTTCATCCGCTTTCATCTGCTAGACTTCTGATGAATATCTGTTTAACATCCCCGCTACATACTACCCACGTCCGTTCTTTTCCATTCTTTTCCGTTCTGTTTATGCAAATTTTCACCACTTTTTGAAGCGGATGACAATGGATGGAGCCACCCCCGAAATTTTGTTCACTGTGTCCTTTATGCATACATTTTGCATCCGTCAGCCAGTGGGACCGGGCCTTAAGAAACTCCATTTACATCCTTCTAAGCTTCTTTTCCAAAGATTCTTTCTTCTGTTCTAGATCTAGCTTTAGACTGTAGTATTAATGTTTGTCAAAGATTTAGACTTAGCAATGATTTGAATGCAAAGCATAATTGTTACTCAAGCTGAGAATCCCTGAATTTGAATTACAGGATCATTGAAACTGAAAAATTAAGGAATTTTGAAGTGAACCTTTCCCTCAGATGAGATCAGAATTTGGCTTCAGTTTGCCTTTGCATTAGATTCACTTTGCCAAAGACATTTGTGCAATTTGATTTCTCTGGTTAGCCTCAGAAGATAGAGAATGAATAAGAGCACTTCATAGTTAAGTGCTACCATTCAGCACCAAAATTAAAGGATAGATTGAGCAATTAGATTCATACTGTAGTCTCCAACCAACAATACACTAAAGCTTTAATGGTAGACTATTTATGAATAAATGGCCTGTTTTACCATCAGTCTCAACTCAATCCTTATTGCTGGGACTAAACAGCTGCTACAGGCAAAAGAATGTGCCACCTCAGTTTATTTACAGCCAGACAGGAGAATCTGAGGCATTCCATATAGTGTTGTATTATGATCCCAAGTTCCATAGGTACTATGGGCATTTGTAAGGAAATTTTATAGCTCTGTATTTATGAATTTTTTTTCTATATCTTTTTGAGACATAAGTAAATTTTACTGAGACCTTGGATAAATAAAAAAACACACAGAGGAAACAGTTTTTATAAAATAAAAATAAAATTACTGTTTTTTGCAGCAGACACCACCATTTTTATCACACTTTCCAATGGCAGTTAGATTTGATGGGCATCGTAGAAACCTGCACTTGCCACCTTCACGGTCACAGTCAGCAGCTGTCTTTGGTACTTTACATGCTAGAAACAGAAAGGGAGAGGGAGAGAAAGAAAGAAAGAAAGAGATGATACAGATTTAGGTTTGTGTATCCAGAAAACCTCTATCATTCTTCTTACTATTTGTTGTCAGAACAGCAGAATTTACCCAATAAAATAGGGCCACTGTGAAATCAGAGAGCATATACACAGACCTTGTCCATCATGTTCTGCAGGGTAAATAAAAGGGGAGATTAAAATTTATATATGGCAAATAGATTACTAGGATAGAAAAATACTTGGGCAGGGGGTAAGACTAGATGACGTACAAGGTTACTTCCAACTCTGATTATCTGTTATCTGTAATGTTTGGAATAGAATCAATCAGTTGACACATTCAATAAAATATGCTTAGCAATAAGGACAAAAGTTCCAAAGTTCAATCCCAGTAACAAGAGCTATCCAAATTTAACCTCCTTTTTTTTTTTTAGTTCAACTGATCATTAACAATCCCATAGGACTAACTAGTGCTGGTATCTTTCAAATCATGTTCTGGTAATTAGAACGATAATTCATTTCTAATGGAAGTTATCAGGGAAATGGTTTGTCTTCTTCCAGATTGTTTTTTGTTTGTTTGTTTTTGATTTTCCAATCTAGTCTATAAAGGCATCTCATTTACACACTAACAAAACCAATCTAATCCCTTTTAGAGCCCAGACAAGATTGCTCAGATGTCACAACTTGCTGAGATAACTTAATAAAAATATGTTGCAAATATTTCTTTTGTCTCTATGAAAAGACCTAGAAATGTTATGCTAGCTTTACAATATTCATTTAAATAAATAATGTTTTCCAAATATTGGAAAAATGCTATATCAGAGAGAATATGCAGGAAGCAAAATAATGGAATTAACTATAAAGTATATTGTGCATTAGAATGTCTCCACTGCATTAACATTCTTTGAACAGAAGTAAAATATATCCCACACTATTATATGAACATGAAAGAGCATTTTCACATTTATGCAGTATTCCTGGTTAGTTTGACATTAAGATATACCTTACCTATAGCCATTATCAGGGAAAAAAAGAGAATAGCTGAAAAAATGCCAAAAATCTTCATGCTTGGGAAGCTGAAGAGATGACCCAAACTCCTTATATTTATAGTGAAAATCTGGGTTTTGTCCTGCCACAAATATGTACATCATGTGGTTTTACAGTACTATGTGCAATAGTCTGCATAGAATGGGAAATTTTTCCAGACTGATGAAATTATCCAGATAGGTTTTGTAAATAGGGAACCTATGCATTGCTCCATTGGTTAAGAATAATCTATTCTCAGTGCTAAAGGCAGTTCTACATCCCAGCAGTATCTGAACCAGATAGCGATAGGAAAATTATTCCATGAGAGATTCCATGAGAGAGAATAATTCCATTATTCCATGAACGAACTTTACTCAGAGTATAAATTTGCCAGAATAAAACTACATAATCCTTTCAACACTAGATAGAAGTAATATCTGTAAAATGAAGAAAGCTCTTCTTTGATAAAATGTCATAATACATTTCTTAGGTTATCCAATACTAATCTGGATTCATTTCAGGAAGAATGAAGCTCTGTTAACAATAAGAGCACTTAATAATCAAGTGCTGCAATTCAGCAGGAAAATAATGCATTCAACAATACTCCAAAGCCTTTGAATGCTCATTGGAAGCCTCTTATGAACTGAAACACTAAATATATATATATATGAAATTATGGATATGAGTTGATACCTGAAAAAGTAGCAGTTGATAGAAAAATGACATGTTGTAACCGCAGAGTTTAATTGAAAAATAATTTACATGACTTATGATTATAAAAGCCCAGTTCACCACAATTCCACTGGGGGGAGGGAATCCAAGAAGAAACCAGCATGATTGCATAAAGAACTTTCTGATAAATTGAAAGACAAAAAGGATAAAAATGGAAAGAACATAGAACATTAGGATTGGGAGGGACTTTGGAGGTCTTCTAGTTAACCCCCTGCTCAAACAGGAGGTCCTATATCATTTCAAACAAGTGACCATCCAGTCTCTTCTTAAAACCTTCCAGTGATGGAACACTCACCACTTTCTGAAGGTAAACTGGTTTATTGTTCCACTGGTTTATTGTTCTCACTGTCAGGAAATTTCTCCTTCATTCTCTGTTGTTTGTCTCCTTGGTTAGTTTCCATCAATTATTTCTTGTCATGCCTTTTGGCACTTTGGAAAATAAATTGACCTCTTGTCTTTGTGGAAGCCCCTCAAATATTGGTACACTGATGTTATGTCACCCCTAATCCTTCTTGTCACTAGATTAGACATAACCAATTTCTGCAACCGTTCTTCATATATTTTAGCTTCCAGCACCCTAATCATTGGTGGTCATGATTCAAACAACTCCTTCTTCTCCTCCTCCTCTGGCTCCAATGGGGCCATGACATTTCCAGGTACTGATGTCAAGGTAATTAGTCTATAGTTTTATTGGTCCAATTTTTGCTTTTTCTTAAAGATGGGAACCACAACAGCTCTTTTCCAGTCCTCTGTTAGTTGCCAAGTGCTCCAGGATCTTTGAAAGATATGATTCAAGAGTTCCAGATCATGTCTGTCAGCTCCTTCAGAATTTTGGGATGTAATCCATCTGGTCCTGGTGATTTAAACTCATCTAGGATGGACAAGTATTCTGTTTCCATTTTCTTGCCTACTTTAATTTGAACCCTTAGTTTGTCTTTTATGTTTATGTTTCTGGTAGGTAAGGCTATTTTTTTTTCCTTTTGTGTGAAGACAAATGCAAAGAATGAATTAAGCATCTTTCTGCTGCCTGTCACTTCTTGCCATTTTCTAGTAGTGGACCAATTGTTTCCTTGACCTCTTCCTTGTTTTTTACATATTGAAAGAAACTTTTTTATTTTTGACATTTACTGCAAGTCATAGGCTCGAGATCTAGATGGCTCTCAACAGATTTGGACACTGGGCCCTATCTAACAAAATGAAACTCAGTGTAGGGAAAAGCAAGTTTTTACACTTAGGCAAGAAAAGTGAAATATATAGCTACAGACTAGATGAAACTTGGCTCAATAACAGCAGGAGGAATCTTGGAGTCCTAGTAGACAATCACTTACATAGCAGTATGCTATGGCCACCAAAACACCCAATGCAATCCTAGGCTGGATTAACAAAGTGATAGATTCAAGATCATGTGGAGTGTTAGTACTGTTTTATAATGCCTTGGTAAGACCACACTTGGAATACTGCATACAATTTTGTCACCACAATATTAAAAAAGGAAAGATATAGAGACTGTGGAAAAACTGCAGAAAAGAGCAACAAAGATAATTAGGGCCATTTGTCCAGAATGCAATAAAGTATCCTATAGTATCCTGAGATGGTTCTTCTGGTTTCCAAAAACAAAAAAATCCATAGCAGACATGGATATATAAAATGTAATATATTTATTTCATTATCAATTAAATTTTAAAATAAGGTGTATGTGAAATATCTGGGTATAAAGATTCTGAAGACAGAAACCAAATATTTTGTAATCTGAACTCCAGTGGCTGAGATTACTATTTGCACATCTTAATCAGGAAGTGATATACTATATTGTTCCTCCTTTGAGATCTTCAACTGCATGTAAAAAGCTAGTTCTTGAAAAAAATTGTGAAAGATATTCATTTGTGGTTACAATGCTGGTGTTGCAACCCCTATTAAGGAAAAATAAATTGCCTCTTGTATATATATATTAGGGCTATGCAAATTGCAGAACAGAAGAAAAAAAGTGATTGAGGGAAAGTCTCAAGATTCACTATCAAACAATACTTATAAAAGTATAAATTGTACTCCCAAAATCAGGGCTGTCTTAACGGCATTATGGGGCCCAGGCAAAGCAATATACTGAGGCCCCTACAACAACTTCTCACAGCAATAAAAATGTAAATGGTGGGTAAAATTAAACAGATATTTGTTTTATTGGCACTTCCAATAAAATCAGTGTTGAAACATTAAAAACATGCTGTGCTGCAATAACTAATCAACATGACAAACATTTGAATATATAAGGCTTGAAAAACACAATAATACTCAGTAAGCTATACAGTTTCTGTATTTATATGATACAAAGTGCATTGAAGGGTTAACATACACAGATTAGTATGGGGCCCCTTGTTAGGAATGTGAGTCACCTAACAGCTATTTGGGTTGGAAATATTTTAATCAGGATAGACATTTTAATACTGTCTCTTTAAGAGCATGCTAAAAACTGCAATTGGGCGTGGTTACTCAAACGGCCATAAGATGGAGCCAGAAATCTGGTTTGTCTTAGTGAAGAGTCTCAGTGAAGTGAGTGAGTCTCTGTTTCCTTCTGTTGGAAAGTATTGCTGTTCCTCCATTTTTTTCCTAATTGACTGGTATTTCTGGATTTAATGTAAGTCTGATGATGAACTGTTTTTGATACTGGAGTTTGATATTTGTTATTGGATTATCCCTGGACTGAAAACTGACTGACTTACTTGTGAATGACTTTGGACTGCTTGTTTTGAACTTTGCTTTAAACTTTTCTGGAAGTAAAAACCTACATTTACTGTACAGTGTATCTGTGTGCTGTGTATGTGTATTATTCAAACACTACTCTCAAATATGTCTCCCTATATGCACTCATTCTCCTAACGGGGAATTACCTCAACACCTCTATCTAATGGGACCCATGAGCAAGTACTCATCAGGCCCATGTGTTTAGCAGTCCTGCCCAAAATAGAATTTCAAAATCACAATTGGCTGTATGAAGATTCTGAGACTTCTGAAATTTGTTAATAGATTATAATTTCTTGTGTGGCACAAAAGGAAAAAAATATAAATATGTGATTGGAGAGTTCCATGAATTATATTTAATTTTGCATTTAATTAAAGTTGCTATAACACTCCGACACAAATGACATGAAACTAAACATTTCCCCTGTCTCCACCCACTGCTAGGTAAGTATCTTGGATACACAGTTGCTTTTTTCTGTTTTAGATGTGTTTCATATTTCATAAAGACTAATGGATGAAATTGAGAGTTCTAAAATATGATATTTATGGATCACAGAAATCTGGACATATATTTTGTGTAGTCTGTAGTGATGGGATAATACTTAAACTGTAAGGACATAAATAGACAATCAAAAATAATAGGACTTAGTATAAGCCACTAGAGAATAACAGAGAAAGTTCTATAGTCCTGTTATTCTTCATGTGGACTTCCCAAAGCATAGCATCTAGTGGGCTTAGTATGCTTTTCTTATATTTTTAGAATTATGTCATTAAGTAAACAATTTTTTAAAAAGTTCATTTAGCAAAAGCAAAACAAAACAAAAAGAATGGCATAGTGAAGATGGGTTTGCTTTAAAGCTGCAAGGATGAAATGGAAATTGCATAGAAAATCTTCCTTGGATAAAAGAATGACAATGCCTACTTCACACAGCTATAAATATTACAGTGGCTGTGTAAACTTTTCAAAAGCAAAGAAACAAGCAAGCAGACAAGGAGTCAAGCAGATTGAGAATTATTAACAGGCAAATCTGGGGACTGCTATCCCCAGTCAAACTGATACCATAAAAGAACATCATATTTCGAACTACTGAAAACATTATTATTACATTATTACAATCTGGGAATGGGGGGAGATGAAGGCTAGCCTTACTATCCACTATGCACTATGTACTATGCATTTTCCCTATTAAAATTTATTAAGACATGAAGCCTGAAGCATGAGAAGCAAAACCTTGTTAGCTATAAATGTACATACTTAAACATTCACTATTTAAACATTAAAATAAAGAACATAAATAATTTGCTTAATTGTTAAGTGTTATAAATCGTGATAGACCAGAAGACAGAATTTCATTTGTGGTTCCAGGTTGAGCAACGAAGTGTCTAAGGATATCTCTGGGAAAAAGGGAACTATCAAGTAGTTCCCCATACTTATTTGAAGTCCAGACAACCTTTCACAAGCCTTTGAAAGTTGAAACTCATGGCATTTTGGAGAGAGGTGAAGTGGGGGAAGGAATACCAAAATAATAAAAATGCAAAATTCAATATCCCAAGACAAAGTCTCACCAGAACATGATGCTTTGTCTTTTATAGGTTGCTGATGCTTTATGCAACTAACAGACAGTCACTGTCAGGTATAAATTGGTTGAAGGCTACATGTTTTCTTTTAAAAGAGTTTCTAGTTATTTATATAGCTACCCATCTGAACAGAAAATGACTCTGGGTGGTACAATCAAATAAAATGGCACTCTATTAAACACTAAAATGTTACTGAAAAATTAAAATACCCAAACCACAAACAGAGAAAAAAATACAGCAGCCACATATCACCTGAAATAAGGGAGCCACGATAAATTGTTGCTGGTTCTTTGGGACCTCAAGCCTGGTTCCATTAATACATCTTGAGGAACTGATTGAACATTAACAGGGATAGAGCTAATCTGATTACTTTCAGGATCAATCAACTGGATTAGGAAATATCCATGCCACTGTCACTTGAAACAAAGCGGAGATAGACAATCAAATATTCTTTAGGTGCTTTCAGATATCACTCTGTGGAAACTAACTTTGCTGTTTGAGATTTACTACTGCTGTGGTCTAAGTATCTGAAGGGTATCACATCACATAAAATAGTGAATTAGAGAGGCCAGTGGTATGATCTGATATAAACCAGTTTTTGGCATTAGAACACAGAGTCCTTGACACATCAAGTATTAAACCTATTAAAACCTAATGGTAGATAAATTCACAAAGCAGATTTTCTGCAACTACAAGGCATATCCCAGTTTCCAGCAAAAAAGTTCAAATCCTCTTATATTTCAAAAATGAAAATCATCTTTACTATGTTTATTCAGGAAACAGTTTAAGGCACTATACATAGGATAACAACTTAAAAGGAAATGTTTACTGGGCCACAATCCATTGTTCAACACAGTGGAACATTCCTCCTGTAAATGAGATGCATATAAACACATTTTATTTGATCTAAAACACTATTTTACCAAGAAAAATTGACCAAGAAAAATTAGACATGGAAGTCCAAAACCCCAGAGGCATTATGTGGAATCTTGGCCAATTGAAAGCCAAACTCTCAATCCATTTGAAGACTGGTGAATAGCCTAATATTTCCTATTATTCAATCTTTTACCTTTTATATTTAATTGGATTCACTGTTAATTAATCAACAATGTTTATATTAATGTTAATCACTATTATTTTATATGAGGAGGATCTGTGTTATCATATGTACAGAATAACCCTTAAGTAACAAGGATATGCACATGGAAACATTTATGAGAGTAGTTATGAATAATTATTCAGCCACACACACATATACTAAAGCCCATGTCACACTGAACCAACGGATGCAAAGAGGATGTAAAACTGACAAAAAACCTTGCCATCCATTCGAAAACGCGATGTACTAACGGCCTCCGTTTGGCTTCCTCTCTATCTGTCCAACATCCATTTATGGAGGTTTCATCCACTCAGAAAGTTTTGGGCTGCCTAAAACTTTTGCGCAGAAAATGTATCCAGTTCGTCCGTTCTGCATCCGCTACGCATCCGCTACGCACCCGTTACGCATCCGTTACGCATCCGCTATATCCGCTAGGCGTCTGCTGCGCATCCGCGCAACTCGCATCCGCCCGGACACAGGGAGGAAGCGGAACGGATGCCTAGCGGATGCCTAGCGGATGCTTAGCAGATGCCTAGTGGATGCCTAGCGGAAACAAAGCATGCAAAACGGAAAAAACGTTCGCAGAGGGGACCTATCTCGGATATTAAGGATGTCTAGAGGATGCCTAGAGGATGCCTAGAGAATGCAAAGGGACACCTATACTGCCCATAAAAAGGGGGGGCAACTCGTCTGCATCTCACTTTCAGAACAGCAGCCTACCTGTGCAGACCTCTGCAGCCTTCATCTGACTCTTCCTCTTACACAGCATCCAGTCATGTCAACTGTGGATCGTAACACAGTCCTTTTGGCAGCCACCATCCTTCTGCAACAGTGCAAAGCCATCTACAGGCTCTGTGAACTCTACTATGGGAAGAAAAGGAGGCGGCCAAGAAGCGTCTGGGTCCGAAGATGGATCGGGAGGAGATCAGAGTACGGACTGTACAACAAGCTGATGGTGGAGCTCAGGAAAGAAGAGACTCAGGCATTCCAGAACTTCATGAGGATGCCTCAAGCCATGTTTGATGAAGTTGTGCAGCGGCTGACACCCAGGTTGACCAAGGCAAACACCAACTTCCGGCCCAGCCTGGAACCTGGGCTCAAGGTGGCACTCACTCTGCGCCGCCTGGCCTCAGGGACCACCTACAGGAGCATGCAGTATGGCTGCAGGGTGCCAGACAACACCATCAGCATTGTGGTCAGAGAAGTGGTGCAGGCCATCATCGAAGAATACCTGCAGGAGCTCCTCAAGTGTCCCACCATTGAAGAAGGATGGAAGAAAGTTGCAGAGCAGTGGTATCAGAGGTGGAACTTCCCACACACCGTTGGAGCCATAGATGGCAAGCACGTGGCCTGCAAAGCACCACCCAAGTCGGGGTCCACTTATTTAAAATACAAGGGCTTCTTCAGCATCGTCCTCTTTGACATGGTCGATGCTGACTACAAGTTCATGTACATTGATGCTTCAGGCAGCGGCTCATGTTCAGATGCCCAGGTATACAATGCAAGTGACCTCAAGGAGGGGCTGGAAGGCAACCTCATCATGGGCTTTACAGATCCAGACCCCCTGCCCAACGACATGCAAGATGTGCCCTACTTCATCGTGGGGGATGACGCCTTCTCCCTCAGAACCTACCTCATAAAACCCTACACTTCCAGATGCCTCACCCGTGAAGAGAGGATCTTCAACTACAGGCTGTCCAGGGCAAGGCGGGTGGTGGAGAACGCCTTTGGCATCCTGGCCAACAGGTTTCAGGTACTTCTCACCACCATGCAGCATCACCCATAGACCGTGAGGAGGATTGTGGAAGCTTGCTGCATCCTGCACAATCTCATGCACACCTGCTACCCAGTCTTGCAGAACAGGCTCGTGGACCTCCAGCAAGGCAATGGGGACATGGAGCCTGGGGAATGGAGGCAAGGGCGAAACCTGATAGACACTCAGGATGTGCAAGGCCCCAACAGAGCCTCACATGAAGGGAAGAAGCAGCGCAACCTCCTGAGACACTGGTGCAACTCCCCAGCTGGAGCAGTGGAGTGGCAAGACAGGATGATAGATGAATAATGGGTGCTTCCTTCAGCCTGTCTCATCACACGGATGAGATTGGGCCATGTATGTTGGGTGTGCCTACAATGAACAGGGCATTTAATAAAGAGTTGTGTTTGTGTTGACATGTGTGGATGATTATTACATTGTAATTGATAATAAAGGGCCATAGGTGTGGCACCTGAGAGGGTGGACCATACAATCCCACTATGCTTGCACTGGAGGTTTATCTATCCCACAGCTATCTTAACCCATCCCAAAGGTATCCCTGCCTACCCCACTGCTATCTTAACCCATCCCACAAGCATGCAAAGGCTTAAACCAATTCTAAAAGTTTCCACCAAGACTTTATTACAAAAAAAGAAATGAAGCAAGTGTGTGAATCAAAGATAAACTTTATTGAACAACAAGCTGTAAAAAAAAAATGACCCAAGTCAAGTGTCCAAATAAAGTCCATAGGTCCAGGTGCTGTGGAGGTGGCTGGTGCTGGAGTGCTGGTCTGTATCGTCATTGGGGTGCCTGGCCCCGAGAGGACAACAGGGGACGGTGTGTTGAGGAAGCTCTCAGACAGCTGGCTCAGACCCGCGATGCTGAGAGGTCCTTCCTCCATGCCATGGGGTGTCAGCATCAGTACTGATGAGAGATGTACTGAGGCTGGGCTTGGCTGTGGGGTGGAGGAAGGAGTAGCGTAGCGGGGCTGTCTGGTCTGCACCTGGGTGAGGACTGGCGTGGGTGGCATCGCTGTCATTGGTGGCATCATTTTCATGGGTGGCATCGGTGGCATCAGTGGAACCGGTGGCAACAGTGTCGCCCGATGACTCTGTGCCTGGACTGGGAAGGGCTGCTGCCTGTGCTGCTGGACCTCCTGGTAGCCGTAGCCCTGGTAGATGAGGGGCTGTGGAAAGCCTTGGAATGGGAGGGACATCACCTGTGGTGGAGGTGGAGGAGCAGACCTGGACTGGGTGGGAGCAGGTTCCTCTGGATCTGGAGGGTTGTGAAGCAGTTCGGTGATCTGGTCCTTCACCACCTGGTACTGGGGTTCCTCCATGTTCTTGAAGGTCTGACATAAGTGAGGAAGGGCTTATGGTTGGAGGATGAGGAGTCGGTGCTGACCAGCTGAGAGAGGAGATCTATACTGGTGCGGATGGTGTCCCTGATCTCCAGCAGGACAGTGTGGCTCTGCCCCTCCTGCTGTCTGGCTCTCTGCCTTTCTGTGGAGGTGCAGCTGGGGGTTGGTGGATGCGGCTAGGAGTGTGGTGGACTCGATATCTCCTTTCTCCCACCGCACCAGGGAGTCCTCCACCCGCTCCACCACGGTTGCAACAGCTGTCCGTGGGTTCTCCACCGTGGCACACTCCACAGAAACCTGCCTGGAGACAGGGACTGACTCTCACCCGGAAGAGGACTGGCTCTCAGCAGGCTGCCGGAGAGAGAGGGTTGTGAGAGGGGCTGCTGGTGCTCCTCGGTGGCGGATCTCACCATCCAGGAAGCTGCACCTGGCCATCACGTAGGTCTCTCTGTCCATCAGCTTAACCGTGGCCTGGCCAGATTTCTTCAGGTGCAGCTTCCTGTACCAGGTGTGCATGTGCTTCCACCATCTGAGGAGCACCTCCGAAGTGTAACCCATACTCTCTGCCCTCTCTCTCCAAGCAGCCTTCTTCCTTTTGATGTCCTTGTACAACCGGTGTCCCTTCTGCCACAGATAGTCATTCTCTATCAGCCACTCCAGCACCTCATCCTCGTGTTCCTCCTCGATGAAGTATTGCCTCCTCTCCCGTCCCCGCATGCGCCTCTTCCTCCCTTTGGCAGGACCAGATTGGTCCTCATCAGAGGGGCTCTCAGGTGGTAGGGGCTGCTCCTCCACACCAGCAGCAGCAGCAGCACCAGCAGGATCATCATCATCATCATCATCATCATCATCATCATCATCATCATCACCAGCAGGATCATTGTTAGGGATAACATTGTTCACCCTAACTGGTTTAGGTGAAATAATAACTATGAATCATAGTTAGTGTATGCAGCTTTAACTGTGAAATAGCAACTGTGGGAGTGGTTATGAAAACCATTTAAAAGTAGCAAGTCTACGGCTTGCACTCTCTCTCTGGCTTTGATGATCCCTGATTACTGCTTGGAATCAAGACTGCATTGCTCGAACGGGAGAGAGAACAAAGGACTGATTTATATGTGAACTGACATAGGATATTCTACATGGACTTTGCTAACTGAATATCCCTGAATTGACTGACTACATAGTAAATGAATATTGGACTGTTTTTGACTATGCCATAAACTTATACTGGAATAAAATATATTCTTGATAGCACAAGCGTATCTGTTATTTTTACTGTATGTTAATAAACATAAAAGCTTAGCTCACTCATTTATCTGTGTGCCTATCTGACTAACGCTGCACATTCTGTTTAGCTTGTCTACCTAACCCTGGTTGGGGGACCCAGGCTTAACACTCATAATCATCAGCATCATCAGCAGCAGCAGCAGCAGCAGCAGGATCATCATCATCATCATCAGCAGCAGCAGCAGCAGCAGCAGCAGGATCAGCAGGACCAGGATCAGCAGCAGCAGAGTAACCACCAGGAGCCCCAGCAGCACCAGTAGCACCAGCAGCACCAGCACCAGCAGGACCAGGAGCACGAGCAAGACCAGCAGGATGAGCAAGACCAGGAGCACAAGCAGGACGAGCAGGACGAGCAGGACCAGCAGGACAAGCAGGACCAGCAGGACCAGCAGGACCAGCAGGACCAGCAGGACCAGGAGCAGCTTCAGCAGAGTACGCAGCAGCAGAAGCACCACCACCAGGAGGAGCTTCAGCAGAGTACACAGCAGCAGAAGCACCACCGCCAGGAGCAGCTTCAGCAGAAGCTCCAGCACCAGAAGAGCGAGCCCGAGCAGTAGAAGCCCCAGCAGAAGCAGAGTCAGGGACAGGGGGCAGGAGGGTGGCCCTGTCCCTCTTGCCAGGGATGGCGGCAGGTTGCTGAGACTTTCGCTTCTTCCCCATGGTTGTGGGGTTGCTGGCTGGCAGGGAGGCTGGCAGGGAGGCTGGCAGGCACCAAGGCTGGCAGGAAGGCTGGCAGGAAGCCTGGCAGGAAGCCTGGCAGGAAGGCAGGCAGGAAGGCAGGCACCAAGGCTGGCAGGCAGACTGGCTGGCAGGGAGGCTGGAAGGCAGGCTGGCAGCAAGACTGGCAGGCAGGCAGAGAGCAAGGCTGGCAGGGAGGCTGGCAGGACGGCTGGCAGCAAGGCTTGCAGGAAGGCATGCAGGCAGGGCAGGCAAGGACTTGATGTATCCTGCAGCAGGTCTTTCCTCCGAATGCTGGCCACGTGCGAGCTGCTTCCCTTTATACCCGCGTGGCTTACGCAATGCATCCCCCTCGCATGCGCAATTAAAGCCAGGCATCCGTTCGGCTTCCATTGTGCATCCGCTAGGCTTCCGCTCTGCATCCGCTTCATCCGCTGTGCATCCGCTGTGCATCCGCTGTGCATCCGCTCTTTCCATTCCGCGTCCGCTTTGCTGAGGCCCCCCGGAAGCCTAGCGGATGTGCCATCCGCTCCCATCCACTTCCATCCTCTGGGTTTCCATTCCGCTTCCGCTTTCCATCCGCTCTGCGTCCTCTCCGCGTCCGTGTTATCCGCTCCGGTTATGCAAATTTTTGCCCCTTTTGAGAGCGGATAACAACAGATGGAACATTTTGCTCGTCCGTTGTGTCCTTTTTGCATCCATTGGGCAGTGTGACAGGGCCTTAAATAAGATGCACATTTGTAATAATTTTTTTAAAAAAATTTTGGTCTAATGAACTATTTAATCTCTACCAAGAAAATATTAATGGAAGTCCAAAACCCCAGAGGCATTATTTGGAATCTTGGCCAACTTAAAGCCAAACTCAACTCTTAGTCTATCCTAATTAATGAATTAATATTTATCAACATATTAAAGAGGATTTTTATTTTTTCCTAACTTCAAATTTCTGTTTTTTAGCTATCTCTATCTCTGTCTAACTTTAACATTAACTTGCCCTATTCTAAGGTTTGAAGACTGTTGAGTGGATAAATATTTCCTACAACTAATTCTCTAGTCTGAAATACTAATATGGAGTCAATGTTACTTAATCAAAAATGTTTAATTAAGTAATCACTATTATTTTATATGTGGCAGATCTGCCAGATAGTGAGTGAATATAGCAAACTAAGAGGAATACAATGTCAGAAATCTTAGACATAGGGAGAAAAATCTTAGGTCCTTGCATTTTTTGATTTTTCTCCAGCTTTGTCTCTTTTCTGCTGTTCTGTATTGCAGTCTGTATTGATGTATTTATTTATTTATTTATATTTTATTCATTTATTTGATCTGTCAATCACTTACAAAATAATGGGTATAAGTATATACATAGTTATGAATACATGAAATGGGTACATATAAGAAAAATAAAGGGAACAATAGGACAGGGACAGTAGGCACATTGGTGTGCTTATGCACGCCCCCTACAGACCTCTTAGGGAAGGGGTGAAAGTTAAAGTTTTGGGGGTTTGGGGAAGAAACCACAGAATCAGGTAGAGTATTCCAGACATTGATCACTCTGTTGTTGAAGTTGTATTTCCTGCAATCAAGTTTTGTGTGGTTAACCTTGAGTTTGTATCTATTGTGTGCTCTTGTGTTGTTATAGTTGAAGCTGAAGTACTCATTGACAAGTAGGACATTGCAATGTATGATTTTATATACTATACTTAGATCGGACCAAAGGTGGTGTAGTTCTAGATCTAGAATTTCAAGTCTGGTGGCATAAGTTATTCTACAACGAGTAGAGGAGTGGAGAACTTTTCTTGTGAAATATTTCTACACTTTCTCAACTGTGCTAATATCAGATATGTAATGTGGGTTCCAGACTGATGAGCTGCATTTAAATATTGGTCTAGCAAATGTTTTGTATGCTCTAGTGAGTAGTGTGATATCACCAGAGAAAAAGCTACATAGGATTAGGTTAACAACTCTTAATGCCTTTTTGGCTATGTAGTTACAGTGGGCTCTAGCACTAAGATCATTAGAGATGAGTATTCCAAGGTCCTTTGTAGAGCTTGGATCATCAACAAGGTCTTGACTATTCAGCTTGTGTTTTATTTTCTGATTTTTTTGGGGGGGGCAATATGCAGGAGAGAGCATTTATTTGTTGAGATTTGAAGTTGCCATTTGTTTGACCATTCTGATACATAGTCAAGATCTTTTTGAAGGGTAGCAGTACTGTCTGTGGTATTGAACAGCTTTACATCATCATGCATTGCAGCATCTACTATTCAGACTTTCCTGGCTTTCTTATCAACAATGGTTAAGTCTGGGATGCTATGTGCTTCCTGTCTATTTAAAGTCCCTAGAGTGGTTTAGCGTCTTCATTTTTTATTACTTTTCCTATTTTCCCCACCAGTTCTTGTTTACAGACAAGTGACATTTCTTCAGATCTTCCAATGCACAATTGCTGCTACTTTTGTCATGCCATTGTTTGTAATCAGTCTGTGCAATCTTTATGCAGCAACTAATTAGGTGGTCCACTGTTTCTTCAGTTTCTTTATAGAGGTGGCACTTGCTATCTGTTGCTGTCTTCTCAATTCTGGCTTTATATGCATTTATTTTTAAGATTTGGTCTTTGTCGACTCAGCTTCTTTCTTCAAATGTCCTGTCCCTAGTCATTTCCAGGCTTGTTATTATCTGCTTTGCTTTCTATTGTTACAAAATAATGTGATATGCTTAAAGGTGTTGCCTATGTTCTACTAAAAATGCTGATAAAATTTGAAATTAGTGAAATACTTCATATTAAATCTTGCTTGTTTCAATTCTCATTTGGTTTTAGGTATTTTTTTTCATTATCTGGATGCCAGTGAGTTTTCAGATTATAGGCTAAATCCAAGAGTCATACTATTTTAGTTATTTGTCACATGTTACTGGCAAATTGCCAGGGACATATTTACATAGTCTTTGCAGTAGGACAAAAGAGAGTTTGCACGTGACTAACAAGTTACAAAATAGGTTTTGTTTTATCACTTAAGATAATGTGGAAATGAATCATGCTTGGTATTGCTTTTTATTAGGCTTCTGCGGCTATGAGGATTTTAAACATATTTTTGAATTTTTTCTTCTTTCAAGTCATTCACTTGTTGAAGCAAATAGAAAATTGGAAATACTTTTATTTTTGTTCTGGAAAGAATACTCAAGACATTCCATTTCCCCTCCATCAAAACAAAGGCAAGTCCAAAGATCTGAGGGATCCAAATAAAAGTATATTATCCTGAAGTCAAAAGAAAATGCTTTTCCTGTTTCATATACATCAATTTGACATATCATGTCAAGGAAATATCTCACAAAAGTGATGACATTTTTTATTAGGTGGCTATATGGCCTGTTGTTCAACATCTGGAATTAAAAACAGCATCGAGCCCTATATTATTTTAATGTTTTTAATCTTTCTCTTTTAATTTTAATGTTTACCTGTTTTTAAACTTTGCAAGCTGCTTAGAGTCACCTCTACATGAAATGGGCGGCACACAAATATTATTAATAAATAATAAATGAATAGTTTAGAGACATTTCTGTTACAAATGCTCATTCTTATTCTTTAATTTATCAAATTAATGGACCCTCAACAATTTTAGAGAAGATAATGCACAATGCCAAACAGTAAGCCATATTATGCCTGTATGAACACAACTGGGAGAGAATCTGTAACATTCTTTCAGAGAAAAGATAATGCTACAAACATATTCATACAAACATTTTACTGTTGTTCCTGCTGCTATGCTTCCCAGTAGATCATTACATTCCATCAGAGAACTATCTGTTATTCTCCCACAGTTTTCCTTCTCTTCTTTTGTGATGCTGCCATTCCCTGTCTTAAAATAACATTGATACTGTTGTAGCTCTGATAGACAGTCATGAAGATCTTACTTGTGTGTTTTATTCTCTTCCTCTCATTGTCAAGTAAGATACTTTTCTACTTGTATGGTGTGTCTGTGTGTGCATGATTACACTACTATAGTTGAGAGGGATGAAATCTTAAGAAACTTTATCAACACAAATAGCTGCATTCTCTATCTAGAAAATGATTTCACTAAAGAAAGAACTTTTTTTTATGATGTTCAGTATTATGTTTTTGTAGGATTTCTTGTAGGATTTACCCAAGCCAAACCCAAAAGATGTCCATATGGTGGTGTGTGCCGATCTTACAAAGAATGTTATAGGGAAGAGAAATATTGGGGACGCTGCCTTTGGAACCGTAAAAAGATCTATTGTTGCTTCTGGTAAGCTGGATCCAGTCAAAGAGCAAATATACATTCATTGAACATTATGCTGATCATTTAATGTAGGAACAATGGTATTTGATCTCAGTTTAGGGTCTCATTTTATGGTATCATTGTTCTCATGTTTAAAAATTCATTTAGAAACCAAATTATAATTTATCTACTAGCAAAAAAGCCCATTCACTTTCTGAATTTAGTCCCTTCCTTGCTTCAGTTCAAGAAGCAAAAGCATCTTCATTTATATTATCCCCTATTATGTCCCCCACAATATTACATTTGCCACTGTTGTGTATATTTTTATTGTTGTGTATATTTTATTTTCTATGTTCCCTTCCCTCTAACATCTCATTTTTACACAAATATATTTTCTTTTAGCCAATAATATCAAACTTATAACATTACATAAATTAATAACAAGATATATAATTCATTACAAATATTATCCTACTGTATAGTTATACTTATTCTCTGTCAGACTCCACATAGCATTTCTTTTCATATCTTAACTATTAATTCCTTATATCTTACATAAACATTTATCTTTATTACTTGATTAATCAATTATAAATTCTTATTTTCACATCTATTACATTTAGATTATTCCTTCTTATTCTAATTGTTAATCCAAATTCCTCAAAATCTGTTATATATGTGTCCCTCTTTTCCATTTCTAACCATTGTCTCTAAGGCTTTCTTTTATATTAATTCATCATTTCTTTGCTTGGTTACCATTTTCTATCATCTTTTGGCTTTTCCATTTTATCCTTCCTTCATTTATCCTCATTTTCTGATATTTTTTCTCCCATTTCTCGAAGTTTGTCCCCACCCTCTTTTTGTCTCCTCTCTGTATTTCCCTAACCATTTCATTTATCAGCATTCTAATCTCAGTATTCCCCCTTATTTATTGTATCTATCATTAATATCCCATATTCAACTTTTTTCTTTCTTTCTTTTTTTGTATTATTTGTTCCTTTTGTTCCATTTCAGTAATTTCACTTTCTTCTAGTTCCTCCTTCTTCTTTGTTCTTTCATCTTCTTCTTCTGCTACCGTCGGCATTTCTGAATTTTCCTCTATATTCTGTATTTTAGTGCATAAATCCAACATTCTGTCCCACATCTTATTCATAGCTCTCATGTCCATCTTTATTTCTTTGCACATGTCACTGATCTTTATGTTGCTTATTCCAATTGTTCAGTATCCAATAAGTTTTATTTTATCTAAACCAGTATTTCTTTTTTGTTTTTAATATATCAATATCTTCAGATCTTTATTTTCCAATGTTAGTCAGTCCAAAGATCGATAGTTCCAGGGGTAATAGCCTCCTGTTTCCTTAATCTTTGATCATAATATATTTCAACTTCCAGGAGTCTCGTTATAATATATTTTTTTATTCCTTTTTAACTTTTTCTTTTGCTGAAATTGTTAGTTTGAAGAGATCTACAGAATTTTTCTTTTATCAACAGGTGGCACTTTTAATCCAGTTCTACAGCCACTCTTTTTCCGTTTCTTCATTTAGCTTCACCAATTTTAAGAATCAAATATTATGTCTCTTTAGAACAATTATTTTCAGAATTCAAATTAATGCCTTTCAATGCCAGATCCTATCTAATCACCAATCTGAATTAGTGTTCTTCTAATTTTATTCCTTTTGAAATTTTAAGTTTTTAAAACTCTTTGTATTTCTCAATTCTTCTTCTATCTTCCAAGCCACCACTAGCACAATTCTTTAATTTTCTCTGTTATAGTCTTTTTGGGGTAAGTTCAAATAAAATGAATTCTTCTCACCCTTCTCAAAGCACCATTCCCAATCTCCACTTCTGCACTGTGCTTAGATGTTCCTCGGCTGTCCCAATTTTGTAGTGGCCATCTTGGCCTGCTCTTCTGTCTGTTGTGACATAGAGAGCAAGCTTGGGATTTCCATAGGGAAGTTGTGTTCTCCCCCAGAACCTCATCAGCTGCCTCTCCTTAGCTTTTCTGCCCCTCCAAGGTGGCTTTTGGCTCCGTCTGGAGCCCACAAATGGCGAGAAGCCAGTGTAGAAACGGAGACCTCCGTTTGCTACTTCTGGTCTCATCATGACATCAGCTTAATGCATGCTTTAAAAATGGGTATGAAATTGTAAACATGGTGAGTGCAAGAATACATGATTAAGGAAATTAGAAATTGATTAATTAAATTAATTAAATTAATTTTTAATTAAATTAAATTAAAATTTAATTTTATCATAAATTGATAAAAATCAATTTATTTTTAATAAATTAAATATTCTGTTACCCACTTGTATAAGGTTGGGAGGATATAATGTTATAAGTTTGATAAAATAAGATGGAAAATGTGAAAAATGAGAAGTTAAAGGGGAGGAATATATACATAAAATACATAAAGATACATAAAATACATAAAGTACATAAAGATACATAAAATCACACATTGCAATGTCCTATCTATCAATGAATACTTCAGCTTCAGCCATAACAACACAAGAGCAAACAATAGATACAAACCCAAGGTTAATATCATCAAACTTGATTTCAGGAAATATGACTTCAGCAGCAAAGTGGTCAATATCTGGAATACTCTGCCTGACTCTGTGGTTTCTTCCTCAAACCCCAAAAACTTTTAACCTTAAGACTGTCTACTATTGACCTCACCCCTTTCCTTTAGGGGGTGTCCATAAGCGCACCAATGTGCCTACCGTCCCTGTCCTATTGTTTCTTTCTTTCTTTTTTTCTTATATGTATCCATGTATTCATAACTATGTTTTTACTTATACCTATTATCTGACAAGCAATTGATAAAATAAATAAATAAATAAAAATAAAGCACATAGAAAACATAAATATATGTAACAAAGGCAAATGTAATAATGGAAAGAGGATTTATTAAGGGATAACCATAAATTGAGATGAAATTTTGAATGATCAATGAAATGATATGAATAGATTAAACTGTAAACATGTTGAATATATGATTAAGGAAGATAGAGAATGAATAAAAATAAAGAGGCTGATACAAAGCAATTTATGAGAAGATAAAGAAGAAAATATGGTAATAGATAATGATGTGATAGAAAGTTATATTTGTGATCATAGATATGACTGATTTAAAATGTAAAACACCTGGAACCACATTGTTCTTAAAAAGATGTATTTAAATACTTTAAAAAATTACAACTTTTTTGAAAAAAAAGAAGAAGCAAAAGCATGATACATAAAAACTCCTCAGGTAGCCATTTTCAATAATGGGTAGTTCTCCAACAGTAATCTTGGTCAATCTTTTTCTAATACTGTAATTCCCTGATAGCTTTGACAGGAAAATGATGAATTTCAAATATGAATATTCCAAAAATGAATATTACCACTGAACCAAGCAACTTTTATTCAGTAACCTGTATAAAAATAGTAAGTCTGAACATCACCTGTTAAACAGTATTATATTCTTTTGCATTTTTGTCATAGATGCATGCCATAATAATAGCATATAATTATGATGGCAAACCTATGGCAGGCATGCCAGAAGTGGCATGAAGAGCTATCTCTCTGGGTATGCCAGCTGTTGCCCCTTGCTCTTCTGTGTTTTGGCATGCACATACACACCAGCCAGTTGGTCTTTGCATATGCAGGAGCACTGGAAATTAGAAAAGCAGCTCTCCGATGCACAAGCATGTGTCAGTCAGCTGGTTTCGTGTGCATGGAAGCACCAGAAACTGGACGACCATCTTCCTGGTGCGCATGTGAGTACCGGCCATCTGATCTTTGCATGTGCAGGAGCACCAAAAACCAGAAGAACAGCTCCCCAGCATGCATGCTCTGGCTAGCTGGTCTTTGTGTGTGCATGTGCATTTGAAACTGGAAGACTAGGTGGCTTGTGCACATGAGTGTGCCAGAAAGCTGAGCTTCCAGTTTCCGGCGCACCCACACAGCACACCAGGGACCTATTTTTCTAGTTTCTGGGGCACACATGTGCATTCTCCTGATTCAGCACTCAGTGCCAAAAAGTTTCACCACCACTGACATATAAAAATACCTCGTGCTTGGATATTAGTTCTTTTGAGATTTCATAAGAGTTTTCATGAAACAATTTAAGCATGAAAGGGAGCTACTTACAAATTAACTTAAGTGACAGGTGTTCTGTCCGGAAAAACGCGAGGTAGACCGGGTTCCAACAACAAGTCTTTATTCCAACAACAGTCAGTAAAAACGGAACATTGGCTCAAGCTGCAACAGCCCTTTTATATGTTTCTGTCTGCCGGCTTGTAGCCAATGACAAGCATTTGGTTTTGCCGCCCTTGGGCGGCTTCGTGGATTGGTTCCTATTGAACCAATCCCCTTCTAGGTTTTGTTAACCAATCAGAATGAAGCATTTGGACTCTACTATTATTTATACAGAACACCCCTCCCCTCTTAGTTCAGTCCTACGTGGTGATGTAGTCTCGCAGGTAGGTGGGGCTTCTCCTGACTCGACTGGACTTGCGCGGTTCATTTTTGTTGGAGACTTCGACCAGTTCGGATGGGGCTGCCGTGTCTTCCATCCTTCTCCCTGGAACCATCTGGAAGGGTGAGTCAGCCATTTTACTGCCGCCTGAGTTTCTTAGGCCGGCGGTTTTGCCGCTCCCTCCCGTTTCCTCCGGGCAGGTCGAGCTGGCCTAGCTGGCCCCCTCCGATGGACTCTTCACGCAACTTCCTTCAAACAGTGAGTCTCTATTTTGCTCTTTTTGTCTGTACTCATTTTCGGAGTTTGATTTAAACAGTTCTTTATTTATTTCTCGCATTTCCCCCCCCTCTTTGGTTTGAATTTCGTCATTTTTGTATATGCATGGTTGTGTTTTTTCATTTCTTTCTAAATTTCGGGAACGAAGCTGGTCTATGTGCCGCTTCCATTCCCTGCCGTCGTCTACCATTAATCAGTAGGACTTGGGGTCTGTTATTTTTGTAATTTGTCCCGGTAGCCATAATGGGTCCCCACTGAAGTTTTTAGCATACATTAAATCACCAATTTCAAAACTCCTGAATCGCGTAGAGGAGTCGGGGGGGTTTTCTGGTGTGAAATTTGGATGCAGCCTATCTAGGTGCGACCTTAGTTTTCTCCCCATCAGTAGTTCTGCTGGGGTTTTGTTGGTTGTGGTACTTGGTGTTATATGTTGGAGGGTGAGTAATCGGTTTATTTTGTTTTGGACATCTCCAGTGTCCATTTTTTCTAAACCCTCCTTGGTAAACCTGACCATTCTTTCTGCCCTACCATTTGCAGCCGGATGGGCCGGCGCGGTAAGGGCATGTCTTATACCTAGGGAGGCTAGGTATTGCTCAAAATGTAGGCTGGTTAATTGTGGCCCATTATCGGACACTAGGACGTCCGGTAGGCCATGGGTTGCAAAAAGTTTGTCTAATTGTTTTATCACGGTTTCTGTTGTCGTTGATGGCATAATTTTTACCTCTAGCCAATTAGAGTATGCATCCACGACAATCAAAAACGTGTGCCCCTTGGTAGGACCTGTGAAATCGATGTGGATTCGCGACCAGGGGCCTCTTGGGGTTTCCCAGTCCCTTACGAGTGCTTTTGGTGGGGATGGTCTGATTCTCTGGCATTTGTTGCATGAGTTTACCCAGTATTCTATGTCCCTATCAATACCCGGCCACCAGACATAACTTCTAGCAAGGCTTTTCATTTTAAAAATTCCAGGGTGGCCCTCGTGCAACATACCTAGTACCTTGGTTGCAATTTGTTAGGAATAATTACCCGCTCACCCCACAATAAACACCCTTTTTGGATTGAGAGTTCAGTTTGTCTGGTCTGGAAAGGTTTAAAAGTTTCAGTTTTTTGGTCTTCCGGCCAACCTCTACCTACCCAGTTAAGGACGTGGGCAGTCAATGGGTCTTTTGCGGTGGCTCTGGCAACATCATTCGCGGATATGGGTAGATCGGGGCAAGTCTCTATCTGTAGAGCAGTCATCGTTGGTGCCTGGTCTTCTTCTGTTGATGGCAAGGGTGCTCTGCTCAAGGCGTCTGCATGGGAAATTTGTTTCCCTGGCCGATGTATTAGAGTATAGGAATAGGCTGCTAGGAATTCCGACCACCTAGTCATTCTTGGGGACAGAATATTTGGTGTGGGCTTGTTTCCCGCCAAAATTCCTAATAGCGGTTTGTGGTCTGTTATGATTTGAAAAGTCCACCCATATAGGTACTCGTGGAAACGTTTTACCCCAGCGACGATTGCTAGGGCTTCTCTGTCCAATTGGTTGTAATTTCGCTTGGTTTTTGACAGGGTTTTTGAATAGTATGCGACGGGTGCCTCTCTTCCATCAGGTAGTTGGTGGCTCAGGATGGCACCGATTCCAAATGGTGAGGCATCGCAGGTCACTCTCAATGGTAGTGTGTCGTTAAATTGAATGAGAATGGTGTTTGATGTTAGCAAGTTTTTTATTTACTGGAAAGCTTTCTTTTTTTTATAACCCCAAGTCCAAAATGCTTTGTTGTCCAGTAAACAGTGCAATGGTTCTGCTATTGTAGCCTTATTTGGTAGGAATACATTATAAAAATTTATCAGCCCTAGAAATGCTTGTAGCTCGGTTTTGTTCTTTGGTTCTGGTGTGTCTTTAATGGCTTTAATTTTATTTGCGGTAGGGTGTATACCTTCTCCATCTATTAAATAGCCCAGGAATTCGATGCTCTTTTTTATTAGGCAGCACTTTTCTTTTTTTACTTTTAGGCCAGATTCCATGAATTTGGTTAGTACTTCCTTAAGTCTCTTTCTTAGTTGGTTTTCATTTTTTGCTGAGATTAGGACGTCGTCGAAATATGGTATGACTCCTTGTATGCCATTTAGGAGGCGTTCCATTAGGCTCTGAAAAACGCTTGGGGCTACACTCACTCCAAATTGGAGTCTGTTACATCTGAAAGCCCTCTTGTGAGTAACTATAGTCTGTGCTTCTGCTTTTTCAGGGTCTACTGGGAGCTGTTGATAAGCTTGTGCCAGATCGAGTTTGGCAAAAACTTTTCCACTCCCCAGGGAATGTAGTAAATGCTGCACTACAGGCACCGGGTATGTGCTCTGTTGCAGTGCGTGGTTCGGGGTAGCCTTGTAGTCACCACAGATTCGAATGGACCCGTCAGGTTTAATAGGTGTAACTATAGGCGTTTCCCACTTGGCATGGTCCACAGGTTCTAATACCCCTTGTGCTACTAGTTTATTTAGCTGTTCCTCAATCTTTGTTTTTAAGGCAAAAGGAACTCACCTGGCCTTTAGTCTCCGTGGGGTTACTTGGGGGTCTAGACTAAAAGAAATAGGGTTTCCCCAATACTTGCCAAGTGAGCCATCAAAAACGTCCTGGAATTCCTGGATTAGGTTTTCTTCCCAGTCAGTTGTGGCCACTCGGTCTATCCCAGTCATCCCGATGCCCAATGGTGCGAACCATTCGATGCCCAGGAGGCTTGGTCAGTCTCGGTCGACTATGGCCAGCGGTAGCACTTCAACATGATGTTTGTAAGTGACTCGGAATTGTCCCATGCCGACTACAGGGATTCAGTTTCCCTGGTAGTCTTTGACTGTTAGCCGCTGCTTCTGGAGTTCTTTAGGTCTGATATCTGGGATTAGTTGTTTGAGGGTGTCCCAAGATACCATGGATAGGAAGGATCCAGAGTCTACTTCCATTTCACAGGGCTTTCCTTCGATTTTCACAATTATCTTGACTTTCTTTCCGCTTTCCGTCTGAGCACTTCCTATAGTAACAGTCTGATGTGTATTCTCTCGGTTAGAAGTTCGCTTGTTCCGCTGCCACTTTCTCTCAGCTCGCCTGGGCTTGGCCTGTGCGGGGGAGTTGCTGCATCTCGTTGGGCTGTAGTTTTTCTTGTTCCTGCAGACTTTCTCGATATGCCCTCGTTTCTTGCAAGTTCTGCAAATGGCATCGAGAAACCTGCATTCGGCTCGAGGATGATTTCCTCCACAGCCAGCGCATTCCCACCAATTTCTCCTTTCGCGCTCTTTCTTGTTGGCATACAGGCAGTGGACCTCGTCATCTACTTCATCTGATTTGGACGTCTCGCCATAATCTTCGTGGTGAGTGGTAGCGGGAGAATGTTTTTTTCCTCTGGCCAGGCTTGTTTCGTCTCCGTTCACGTTCATCTGCTTCATTTTGACAGCCGATTTTTTCACGGCTTCAGCGGCTGTGGCTTCCGTGATGGCCTCGGCTATGGTTATGTTGGGCTTGTTTAATAGTTTGTTCTGTGTTGTCAAGTCTCTTAAGCCCAACACTACTCGGTCTCTCATGGCCTCATCTAGGTTTAGGAATTCGCACTCTCCCCCTATTTGTCGGAGAGCGGCTACGAAGTCAGCGATGGTCTCACCTTCTCTCTGGTCTCGTCGATAGAATTCATGTTGTAACGATGTATCATTTAAGTGTTTTCAATTGTATATCAATGCAACTATGGATCATTCAGACATTTCAACATTGTATCATTTCACGTGTAATCATTAAGCTTCTGTCTTCTCAGTGACCTTTTACAGGGCACGTACAGAGACAAGGAGTCAAACATTTGCAGAAATGGTTTATTCACTTGGGATTACATTGTCTGGCATGCAGCTTGGTAAAGAAGTAATATCCTGATCAAATATAATTTTTGCCATCCTGTCTGTCCTAATATCCTGCTGTTGTCTGAGTCATTGTTAAATTTGTATATTCCATCTGACCTAGGCTTAACCTAGGTTCTGAATAAACAATCACCCTCTTTTGAATGAGCATA
>BLBF01000036.1:467069-477933 GCA_015471245.1 Laticauda colubrina
AGGAACTTCGTCTCCTGTCGTTTTTCTCTCCTTTGCTCCCTGTCATGAGACGCCCATCTGATGCAGGATAGCAGATACCGCAAATTCATGTCGCTTTATAAGGTTGGACACCATCGGGGCGTAGTGAGCTTTGAGCAGCCTCTGAAGTTCTGGCCACGTCAATTGCTTGATGTCTCGGGGCTTCGCTAGGGCTTTGGCCATCTTGAAGATTGTAGGCCCGCAGTGTGTTCAGAACACAGCCCTCTTGCGCAGATCTGAGATTCCCTCCATCTCATTGCTTTCCAAGTACATCTGGAAACGGTCTCCATAGGAATCCCAATCCTCTTCATTGGGATTAAAAGGTGCGGGCGGTGCGTTGTTCCTGGCCATTCTGTTTGCCATCTGGAATTCTATATCACCGCGTGCTTGTTCTCGCGTTTAGGACAATCCCACCCTCGTCGCCAGTGTTCTGTCCAGAAAAACGTGAGGTAGACCGGGTTCCAACAACAAGTCTTTATTCCAACAACAGTCAGTAAAAACAGAACATTGGTTCAAGCTGCGACAGCCTTTTTATACTCTCCTGTCTGCTGGCTTGTAGCCAATGACATTCATTTGATTTTGCCGCCTTTGTGCGGCTTCGAGGATTGGTTCCTTTTTGAACCAATCCCTTTTAGTTTTTAGTAACCAATCAGAATGAGTTATTTGGAGCCAACTATTTTATACAGAACAACAGGACTGAATATTTTGTCAATATCCAGTTCTGAAGTTGCATTCTGGATTTTCAGAATTTTGGATGCTGCAAAGTGTCCTTTTTTCTTTCAGTGCACTAAGTCTCACGTATTGTAAATAAATGAAGAATAGGGGATCTTAATCCAGCCTTTACCAAGCCTGTTAATATGTTTGGACTAACATTTACAGCAACATTGAGATTAGTTAGAAATACTAACTTAGTATTTCTAACTTAGAATTAGTATTTTCAGGAGTCTTTGATTAGTTAGAAATACTAACCAATAGTGGAGTTCTAGTTCTGGGGAACCACAAAGTTGGCAATTATTGCCTTAACTGACTGAGATTTAGGGGAATACTCAACTGCCTTTTAAAGACTAGTTGCTGGATTTGCACAAAACACCAATTTCACCTAAAATCAAATGTGTTACATGTTTTGGGGATCACACTGTTGTGGGAACCTATCCAATTTGGTTTATTTTAGGGAGAGCAAAACATAAATGTAAATACATCATTTGTGCTTAAAATATTAAATCTATTTATTGTATTTACCTTGCTGCCATGAACTATTTTTAATATAATATTTGTTTTTATTAATAGGCTGTTGGAAGAACTATCCAGTTCCAAGCCAGGAGAAAAGCATGGAGACAAAATGGAGACTGGAAGCTGATTGGAAAGAAGGTCCATTTATTGATGAAGCAGAACCATTAAGCACATGTGATCCTGGACAGCTGATCACATGAAGTTGAGAATGGGGGAAGGGGGTATTTATACTTTCTCTTGGGCTTTCCACTTGAACTTCCTGTTCCTGTGCAAGAACATATATTCTATTGACTGTTGTCAGGCACCCACGTTGCCATGTACAAATCCTAGAAGTCTGAGTTAAGTGTAGTTGAAGTTTGGGCTGATGCAATAAAGGGGCTTGTTGGACAATTCCTATTGTGGCTGAGAGCTAACTCCACCTTTGTTCAGACCTTGCTGCAGGGAATTTGCTGATAAATAGAGCTATCTATTTCTTTATCTCTCAAGTGTTGACATCTTCTGAGGACTATTAGGAAAGGTGGGGACTATTAAGAGTGAGTCTGCTTCCTGCCTCCAAAAAAACATGTTTCTCCATTTCTCATCCAGGGAAATATAATATTCTTTTTAATATTTCTCAAAATATTTCATTCTTCTAGGAGAGAGGTGGGTGTTAACTTTCTACAAGGCCAAGCTAGAGCAAGAAAACTATACAAAGTAGTCTATCAATTTAAGAATAATGTTTTTTTATATATAAAAAGAAAAAAAAATCTTGAAACATCTTACTTTTTCAAAGGATAAACCATGCAGAAGTTTTTAAAAAAACAGTGTTTTGTTATGAAAGGATTTTATTTCTCTAAGCTCTCTAGTTGACTTATATTTTTGTATATCTTCTTGCCTTATATTTTTGAGAGTAAAAAAGGGCTAGAAAATTCCCAGAAAAAAAATTCTTCCTGCTCCAGACCACATAGCAAGAAAGACTGCAGAAAGAAAAGTTGCTGCCAACTGATTTCTGGAAGGAGACAAGGATAGTTGCCTTGGTCAGATTCCTTCCCTGTGTATTGTATCACTCAGCCCATTTCTTGACCAAATTAAGGGACTGGTCAAACTTGATAGCAGAGGGTTTTGCTACTTCTTTTGAAACAGAGTAAATGAGAGGCATTTTGTTAACAAGCAAGCAAGCAAGCAAGAAAACCTTCTAATAAAATGGAATCAAGCTGGAGGACTTACAGGCTATGACCATATTGTCTGACACTTTCCTGTAAAGTTCCAGTCCAGGAGAGTGATGTAGGAATATTTTGCATTTTTTGCAAGAGATCACTTAGTACCTTGAGGATAAGCTCACTGAAATTTGGTAATCTTACAATGTGTGCATTGGTGTGCACATGTGCATGAGCTTTTTAGTCTCAGGTCCAACACATGGGAGAATTTAATAAAAAGAGAGGAAGTGGAGCAGCTATTATTATTTGTTATTGCTATTATTATATTTTTGCCCTGCCTTTTTAATATGTGAAATGGTTAAGGAAAGAATATGCTGCTGCTCCAGAACAGACTTAATTGACTGATGTAGGGACAGAGTCTAGGAAATCAGATCAAAGTGTTAATGAAAAGTGTAGGGTTTGCAGAGAGATTTAAAGAAGGAAAGAACAAGATGATGACATAAAAAAAAAAAAACTGGGCCCATAGGATTTTTAAAAAATATTGCAGGATAAAATAATCATATATATTCCCAACCCCTGGCTAAGAGCATCCATATTCTGAGATACCTGACAATAAAGGAAGAAATGATGTTAATGTCTATTCTGCAATTTCTTTAACTTGCACTACACAATACACTTTGCAAAACTGCTTGCTTTTTTGTTTGATTATTCGATCAGATGTCATCAAGTCATTGTTAACACTTAGTGATCACACAGATAGTGTTTCTTGTTTCTCAGCATAGCCTGCAGCCCTCCTATTTCCTGATTAACTCCCATACTACTTTAAACCAATTTAGATTTTCAACTTAAGCCAAAGTTGGTTCAGGCCGTGTCACACTGTCCAACGGATGCAAAAAGGACACAACGGAAGAGAAAAATGTAACATCCATTGTATCCGCGCTCAAAAGGGGCGAAAATTTGCATAATTGGAGCAGATAACACGGACGCGGGGAGGACGCAGGGCGGATGCAAAGCGGATGCGGAACGGAAGCCCAGAGGATGGAAGCGGATGACACAACCGCAGGGCTTCCGGGGGGCCTCAGCAAAGTGGATGCGGAATGGAAACAACAGATGCAGAATGGATGCACAGCAGATGAAGCGGATGAACAGCGGAAGCCTAGCAGATGCACAGCGGAAGCCTAACGGATGCCTGGCGTTAATTGAGCATGCGGGGGGATGCATTGCGCAAGCCCCGTGGTTATAAAGGGAAGCGGCTCGCACGTGGCCAGCATTTGGAGGAAAGACCTGCTGCTGGATACCTCGAGTTCTTGCCTGCGTGTCTGCCTGCAAGCCTTGCTGCCAGCCTGCCTCCAAACCTGCCTCCCAGCCTGCCTCCCAGCCTCCTGGGCAGCCTCCCTTCCAGCCTTGCTGCCAGCCTGCCTTCCAGCCTTGCTGGCAGCCTGCCTTCCAGCCTCCCTTCCAGTCTTGCTGGCAGCCTGCCTTCCAGCCTCCCTTCCAGCCTTGCTGGCAGCCTGCCTTCCAGCCTCCCTGCCAGCCAGCCTCCCTGCCAGCCAGTCTGTCTGCCAGCCTTGGTGCCTTCCTTCCTGCCAGCCTTCCTGCCAGGCTTCCTGCCAGGCTTCCTGCCAGCCTTGGTGCCTGCCAGCCTTCCTGCAAGCCTTCCTGCCAGCCAGCAACCCCACAACCATGGGGAAGAAGTGAAAGTCTCAGCAACCTGCCGCCATCCCTGGCGAGAGGGACAGGGCCACCCTCCCGCCCCATGTCCCTGACTCATCTTCTGCTGGGGCTTCTGCTGCTTGGGCTCGCTCTTCTGTTGCTGGAGCTTCTGCTGTAGCTGCTCCTGGCAGTGGTGCTTCTGCTGCGTACTCTGCTGAAGCTGCTGCTGGCAGTGGTGCTTCTGCTGCTGCATACTCTGCTGAAGCTGCTCCTGGTCCTGCTGGTCCTGCTGGTCCTGCTCGTTCTGCTCGTGCTCCTGGTCTTCCTGACCCTGCTGCTGGTGCTTACTCTGCTGCTGCTGATCCTGGTCTTGCTGCTGCTGCTGCTGCTGCTGCTGCTGCTGCTGCTGCTGCTGCTGATCCTGTTGCTGATCCTGCTGCTGCTGCTGAAGATGATGATTATGATCCTGCTAGTGATTATGCTGCTGCTGCTGATGATGATGCTGATTATGATCCTGCTGGTGATGCTGCTGCTGCTGCTGCTGCTGCTGTTGGTGTGGAGGAGCAGCCCCTACAACCTGGGAGCCCCTCTGATGAGGGCCCATCTGGTCCTGCCAAAGGGAGGAAGGGGCGTATGCAACAACGGGAGAGGAGGCAGTACTACATTGAGGAAGCGCACAAGGATGAGGTGCTGGAGTGGCTGAGAGAGAACGACTATCTGTGGCGGAAGGAACACCGGCTGTACAGGGACACCAAGCGGAAGCAGGCTGCTTGGAGAGAGAGGGCGGAGAGTCTGGGCTACACATCGGATGTGCTCCTCGGCTGGTGGAAGCACATGCACACCTGGTACGGGAAGCTGCACCTCAAAAAATCTGGCCAGGCCACGGTTAAGCTGACGGACAGAGAGAACTATGTCATGGCCAAGTGCAGCTTCCTGGAGGGTGAGGTCCGCCACCGAGGAGCACCAGGAGCCCAAATCTCTACCCTTTCTCTCCGGCAGCCTGCTGGGAGCCAGTCCTCTGGCGGCCGAGAGTCAGTCCCTGTCTCCATGCAGGTATCTGTGGAGCGTGCCATGGAGGAGAACCCCTGGGCAGGTGTTGAAAGCATGGTGGAGAGTGAGGAGGACTCCCTGGTGCAGTGGGAGAAAGGAGACATCGAGTCCACCGCTGCCGAAGTCGCATCAACCCACACCTCCGCCTCCACAGTAAGGCAGAGAGCCAGACGACAGGAGGGGCAGAGCCACAAGGTCCTGGTGGAGATCAGGGACACCATCCGCACCAGCATAGGTCTCCTCTCTCAGCTGGTCCCCATCGAATCCTCCTCCTCCAACCGCAAGCCGTTCCTCAATTATGTCAACCAGACCCTCAAGGAGATGGTGGATCCCCAGTACCAGGTGGTGAAGGAGAGGATCACCACGCTGCTTAACAACCCTCCAGACCCAGAGGAACCTGCTCCCACCCAGTCCAGGTCTGCTCCTCCACCCCAGGTGATGTCCCTCCCTTACCAAGGCTTCCCACAGCCTCTCACCTACCAGGGATACAGCTACCCGGAGGTCCAGCAGCACAGACAGCAGCCCTTCCAAATGCAGGCACAGAGTCATCGGGCGACACCGTTGCCACCGGTTCCATTGATGCCACCGATGCCAGCCACGCCAATGATGCCACCCACGCCAGTCCTCACCCCGCTGCAGACCAGGCAGCCCCACTACACTGCTCCTTCCTCCATCCCACAGCCAAGCCCGGCCTCAGTACATCTGTCCTCAGTATTGGGGCTGACACCCCATGGCATGGAGGAAGGACCTCTCAGCATCATGGGGCTGAGCCAGCTGTCTGACACCTTCCTCAACACATCGTCCCCTGTTGTCCTCTTGGGGCCAGGCACTCCAACAACACCTCAGACCAGCACTGCAGCAGCACCCACCTCCACAGCACCTGCACCCTAACACCTTAGACTGGGCACACACCTCCGAGTGACCAAGAGGAGTGCCAGAGACTGGCTGCCTGGATATTTGTGGACTTTATTTGGACACTTGACTTGGGTCATGTTTATTTTACAGCTTGTAATTAATAAAGTTTATCTTTGTTTCACACACTTGCTTCATTAATTTTTTTCTATAAAGTCTGGGTGGAAACTGTTAGGGATAACATTGTTCACCCTAACTGGTTTAGGTGAAATCATAACTATGAATCATAGTTAGTGTATGCAGCTTTAACTGTAAAATAGCAACTGTGGGTGTGGTTATAAAAACCATATAAAAGTAGCAAGGCTACAGCTTGCTCTCTCTCTCTCTGGCTTTGATGATCCCTGATTACTGCTTGGAAGCAAGACTGCATTGCTCGAACGGGAGAGACTACAACGGACTGATTTATGTGAACTGACAATAGGATATTCTACATGGACTTTGCTAACTGAATATCCCTGAATGGACTGACTACATGGTAAATGAATATTGGACTGTTTTTGACTATGCTATAAACTTATACTGGAATAAAATATATTCTTGATAGCACAAGCGTATCTGTTATTTTTACTGTATGTTAATAAACATACAAGCTTAGCTCACTCATTTATCTGTGTGCCTATCTGACTAACGCTGCACATTCTGTTTAGCTTGTCTACCTAACCCTGGTTGGGGAACCCAGGCTTAACAGAAACTTTTAGAAATGGTTTAGCCTTTGCATGCTTGTGGGATGGGTTAAGATAGCAGTGGGATGGGCAGTGATACCTTTGGGATGGGTTAAGATAGCTGTGGGATGGGAAGGGATACCTGTGGGATGGGAAGGGATACCTGTAGGATGGGCAGGGATACCTATGAGATGGGTAATAGTTGTGGGATAGATAAACCTCCAGTGCAAGCATAGTGGGACTGTATGGTCCACCCTCCCAGGTGCCACCCCTATGGCCCTTCATTATTAATTACAATGTAAGCATTGATCCACACATGTCAACATAAACACAACTCTTTATTAAATGCCGTGTTCATTGTAGGCACACCCAACATACATGGCCCAATCTCATCAGTGTGATGAGACAGGCTGAAGGAACCATCCATTAAGCATCTACCATCCTGTCTTGCCACTCCACTGCTCCAGCTGGGGAGTTGCACCAGTGTTTCAGGAGGTTGCGCTGCTTCTTCCCTTCACGTGAGGCTCTGTTGGGCCCTTGCACATCCTCAGTGTCGATCAGCTTTTGCCCTTGCCTCCATTCCCCAGGCTCCATGTCCCCATTGCCTTGCTGGAGGTCCACGAGCCTGTTCTGCAAGACTGGGTAGCGGGTGCGCATGAGATTGTGCAGGATGCAGCAAGCTTCCACGATCCTCCTCATGGTCTCTGGGCGATGCTGCATGTTGGTGAGAAGTACCTGGAACCTGTTGGCCAGGATGCCAAAGGCGTTCTCCACCACCCGCCTTGCCCTGGACAGCCTGTAGTTGAAGATCCTCTCTTCACGGGTGAGGTATTTGGAGGTGTAGGGCTTCATGAGATAGGTTGTGAGGGAGAAGGCGTCATCCCCCACGATGAAGTAGGGCACATCTTGCGTGTCTTTGGGCAGTGGGTCTGGATCTGGGAAGCCCACCTGGGCATCTGAAGATGAGCCGTTGCCTGAAACATCGATGTACATGAACTTGTAGTCAGCATCGATCATGGCGAAGAGGATGATGCTGAAGAAGCTCTTGTAATTGAAATAAGTGTACCCCGACTTGGCTGGCGCTTTGCAGGCCACGTGCTTGCCATCGATGGCTCCAACAGTATGGGGGAAGTTCCACTTCTGATACCAATGCTCTGCAACTTTCTTCCATCCTTCTTCAGTGGAGGGGCACTGGAGGAGCTCCTCCTTGTATTCTTCGATGATGGCCTGCACCACTTCTCTGACAACAAAGCTGATGGTGCTGGGTGGCACCCTCCAGCTGTACTGCATGCTCCTGTAGGTGGTCCCAGAGGCCAGGTGGCGCAGAGTGAGTGCCACCTTGAGCCCAGGTTCCAGGCTGGGCGGGAAGTTGGTGTTTGTCTTGGTCAACCTGGGTGTCAGGCGCTGCACAACTTCGTCAAACATGGGTGGAGGCATCCTCATGAAGTTCTGGAACGCCCGAGTGTCTTCACTGCTGAGCTCCACCATCAGCATGTCGTAAAGTACGTACTGTGCTCTTCTGGGTAACCATCTTTGGACCGAGACTTTTTTTGGGTGCCTCCTTTTCTTCCCGTAGTAGAGTTCACAGAGACTGTAGATGGTTTCGTAGTGTTGCAGATGGATGTTGGCTGCCAAAAGGATTTTGCTGAAATCCACGGTGGACATGACTGGATGCTGTGGAAGAGGAAGAGTGAGATGAAGGCTGCAGAGGTCTGCACAGCTGGGCTGCTGGGCTGAAAGTGAGATGCAGATGATTTGCTCCCCCTTTTTATAGGCAGTATAGGTGTCCCTTTGCATCCTCTAGGCATCCTCTAGGCATCCTCTACGCATCCTCTACGCATCCTCTTGGCATCCTCTAGACATCCTTAATATCCGAGATAGGTCCCCTCTGCGGACGTTTTTTCCGTTTTAAACGCTTTGTTTCCATGCTGCATCCGCTAGGCATCCGTTCTGCATGCGTTCCGTGTCCGTTCCGCTTCTTCCCTGCGTCCGGGTGGATGCGACTTGCGCGGATGCGTAGCGGACGCCTAGCGGATATAGCGGATGCGTAACGGATGCGTAGCGGATGCGTAGCGGATGCAGAACGGACGAACTGGATACATTTTCCGCGCAAAAGTTTTAGGCAGCCCAAAACTTTTGGAGCGGATGAAATGTCAATAAACGGATGCTGGACGGAAAGAGAGGAAGCAAAACGGAGGCAGTGAGTACATCGTGTTTTCCAATGGATGGCAAGGTTTTTTGTCCGTTTTACATCCTCTTTGCATCCGTTGGTGCAGTGTGACAGGGGCTTTACCTGCTGCCAGCTAGTGGTGCTACATAAAATTATAAAAAAAAGCAAGACATCCAAATTCCTGTAAAACCCAGAGCATAAAAAGGCAAGGTTGGTTATTCTCTGTTCTGGCAAAGTAAAATCAGTTCTTACAACATTATGCACATAATTATTTCCAGGGCTTCCAGACAAATCTGATATCATACAAATGTCATCAGGGATGGAAGCAAGAATTTCCACTCCATTTTTAACACGGTTTTTGGCCAGTTTGGGAGACTTAAAAAAACAATAATATGAGTGCATTTTGCCGTTCATAGCAACTTTTGGAAAGTTTTGCAGAATTGAAAGGATTTTCTAGCACCCTGTATAATTTATCTGAAAGCATGACTAAATAGACAAAAATATTTTTGGCTATATGAATTGTTAGCTAGGGGAACACACTTCCACTTGACAAAGTAAATTCTCCTTCACTGGACTTGTTCAAGTCAGAAGTTAGATAATAACCTATCAGCCTGATTGCTTGATTGGATCCTTCACTGAGTAGAGTTCTAAGATTTCTTCAACTCCATAATGCTATAATCAGAATGGATCTGAAACATTACAAAACAGTATGGGAAATCTTAGCAAATACAATCCATTAATATTTTTGGCATCCTTGAATTGGGGTTAATAGGACCTGGGTTGACAAAACAACATGCATAGATTAAACTTCATTAAAATGATACCAAGATAAGAATGAGAGCTTACCAATCACCACCCAATCATCTTGATCGCTTTTTTAATTTTAGCCTTTCTTGTCCACTGAAAGGCAGATTCACCTAACAACCATGTTACTAACTTAATAACTGCAGTGATTCACCTTTCTGAACGTAACATTATTTGCCAAGTATTCTTCCCACTTTTTCTTCTCTTTTGTATATATGTCTATGTGAAGATAATGCCTTGGATCTTTCAGAAGAGAAGCTTAAGAAGAACCCTTCTGAATATTGTTAGGAATATCTTGCAGTGGATCCTATGTTTCTGATCTTCTGTCTAAGTTCTTCAAAAATATAACTTTTTTGAAATGTTGTTTCTTTTATTTTAGTCTGTTTATCAACCTGTCTCAAAATATTTAAACAAATCACATTATAAAAAACAAAGTTAAAGATATTGCTTGTATGTGTGTCTCTTTCAAAAGTATGTCAATAATTCAAAGCAGTTGTTCATTGTTGTCCTTCTAGATGATTCATTTCTTTTAACATATCACTGATGTATTTTAAACTATCAACAGCAGAAACAATATGTAATTATTGCTAAATCATTTGAATAAAACTCAGCAAATTTTATCTGAGTATGCAAGTTCTGTCAGTGCTGAAATTTATATAGGTATCTTCCCTTCCAGTGCTGTCTCATGCCCTGACATTCTAAATATCTAAAATCACACTTGACTCCCTAATTTTGCAATGATTAAGATTCATGCTTTTATAATAAAATCATTATGTTTCTGTAAATTATGATGGAGACACTGAAAAAATGTCTAGAACAAATCAATATGTTAATTTTATTTTTTTGGCAAAAAAGTCTCTTTGAGTGGCAACAGACATAGTAACCTATCCATATTTCACCAGTCCTGGTGAGGAAGAAACATTCACACATTGCAGAAAGTGATAAAATTCTACCCAATGCAGGTAGAAAAGGAGACATAGTGTTTCTTGGCAGTTGCTTTGGAGGAAAGGCTTTTATATTTATTTATTTCTGTATTTATCATATTTCGGAACTGTCCTTTTTTTTTTTCTTTTGCCAATACAAGTAGTCCTCAATTTACAAATATTCATTTAGTGACTGTTCAAAGTTACAGTGGCACTAAGTGCTCATATATGTTAAAGAAAAAACCATAAATAAAATTACAGAGAGAGAGAGAGAGAGAGAGAGAGAGAGAGAGAGAGAGAGAGAGA
>BLBF01000036.1:477943-514661 GCA_015471245.1 Laticauda colubrina
AGAGAGAGAGAGAGAGAGAGAGAGAGAGAGAGAGAGAGAGAGAGAGAGAGAGAGAGAGAGAGAGAGAGAGAGAGAGAGAGAGAGAGGCACTGATAAACTGACTTATTTTTCACACTTATAATCGTTGCCCCATGGTCACATGATCAAAATTTGGATGCTTGGCAACTACTCATATTTATGACAGTTACAGTGTCCCAAGGTCATGTGATCATATTTGCTACCTTCTGACAAGCAAAGTGAATGGGGAAGCCAGATTTATTTCTCAATTATGTTACTAACATAACAACTGCAGTGAGTCACTTAACAGCTATGGCAAGAAAAGTAATAAAATGGGGCAAAATTCACTTAACAACTGTCTCACTCAGCATCAGAAATTTTGGGGTCAATTGTGGCTGTAACTTGAGGACTACCTGTTCAAAAAGAGGCCCAAGTTGTGAGGCCAGCCTGGATTTGAACCCTGATTTTTCTTCTAACAATTGGTGATCACAAAGGTACCTTAGACTAACCCAGCAGGATGAACTCGGCCTGGGTAATTTAACCTAGCCAGCATGAAACCATTTGTATGGAGGATGCTCCACCTGAATCTGCCCATTGCATCACAGATAGTAAAGAAAGTTTTGATTTTAGGCCAAATAGTTGCTTGAATCCAGAGGCTTTCCTGTTGGTAAGTACCCCACAAATTCTCTTTGTATGTTTCCTGCTGCTGTCCAGAGCCTGCACTCTACATCATTCTTAGCCATACTGAAATTCTTGCAAACCTAGTCAGGAAGAGACTCACAAATCTTGGAAAGCAAGAGAATCCAACAGGTTGCAACAGGAATTGAGTGCTTGGATTTAGCTGGGTAGTTGCCATCTTGCTCTCTAATCTAGTTGAGCAAAAGAGGTGCTGAACTCCACTAGGGAGTCCTCCCAAATGCAAGATTACTCAAAAAGTGGGAAGAAAAAAGGTTAAACAAGGAAGTGCTCTTACTTTACTAGGAACTCTTCCTGGATGTGTACAACACTCCAAACTGTAAGCAGGACACATATGTCAATTAGGGCCAATGGGGAATTAGGCAGGGGTGGGATTCAAATTTCTTAACAACCGGTCCCATGGGCATGGCCTAATTTGTGGGTGTGGCTTGGTGGTCATGTGACTGGGGTGGGAGTGGCTTGCTGATTGGGCATGGCTATGTGGTCATGTGACAGGGTGGGCGTGCCTACATGGTCATGTGACTGGGGTGGGCATGGTCATGTGTCTGGCAACCCAAATTTAAGTGGTACGCATTTAATGACCAAGTGCTCACTTAGTAGCCAATTGTTTAGCAAGTGCTTTTTGTCAGTTTCCAAGGCCTGGGAAGGCTCAGGCAAGGCTCAGGCAGGTGGCCATGTGGCTGGCAACCCAAATTTAGTGGTACTCACCTCATGACTAGTTGCTCGCTTAGTGGCCAATTGTTTAGCATGATGTAAGGATTAATGCAAATTGGAAAGGAAAGACTGCAGAGATTGTGCACAAGTTATTTGTACCAAACAACACACTATGTAACTGAAGATGGTTTACGTTTTATGTTTTTGTTTATGTTTAAAAAAAATAAAACACTTTTATTTTAAAAATTTCATTTATGTATGCATGCAACTTCCTGTTACGTTGATGTTGCTATATATTGATTTAAGCAGAAACAGATAATGTATAACATCAATGTGACAAGATGTTGCCTGTCTCCCTTTTGGTAAGTTGCTTTTTTTATTTATGTATTTATTGTTTTACTATCTGTTTTTGTTTTTATTAATCATAAAAACAAAACAGATACTAAAGAAATAAATAAACACATAAATAAAAATTATTTTACTATTCATCTTGATGTTTCTTTCAGCAAAGGAGAAAGAAACATCAAGATAAATAGTAAAATAATTTTTATGTATGTGTTTATTTATTTCTTTAATATCTGTTTTGTTTTTATGATTAATAAAAACAAAAACAGATAATAAAAAATAAATAAATACATAAATATAAAAAAGCAACTTACCAAAAAGGAGACAGGGTCTTTTAGCTTGCTGTGGCGAGGCCTGCCTGCCCAGGAGTTGGCTCTTGACTGGGCTGGTGGCAAAGGTGGCAGGAGGAGGTAGGGGACCGGCCCAGCAGGACTTGCTACTTTGCCTCCTCACTACCAATCAGTGGTGGGAAGGCAAAGCAGCAACTCTTGGGCCACTTTGGAGTGGCGGATAGGGGTAGGGGCTGGGGCAGCAAAGGGAGGGGCGGGTGGGGGAGAATGCGGAAGGGATTTTCATGCATGCGCAGTAATAAAAAACAGTTTTTGGCCCATATGAGTGGTGGAAAGGGGCGGGGCCAAGCAGGGGTCGGTTTTACCAGTTCTTAGAACTATTGGTGACATTAACAACTGGTTCTAAAGAACCAGTGTGAACCAGTAGAAACCCACCCCTGGAATTAGGAGTCTTTCCAACTTCCTCTTTGGAAGGTTGCTTGTTGCCTGGAACAGAAGGAAATGATCATCCAGGAATAAGAAAAGCCATGTGCAGTGGTTATATAAGGAATGGATGAAAATCAGAGACACATCTAGCAATCTAATTTGGCCAAATGATGGCACTTTTAACTATACAATATCAAACTCTCTGAGACCACAATTAACCACATTATACTTATCCCATAGATTTTGGTGGACAGAACTTTCCAATTCTATGATCACAGTCCCAATCACAGCCTCAATCACAACTCATCCTATCCCCCAAGCTATCACATGGATTGTGGCTGTGACCAGTCCATCCCCATCCCCACTCAACTGAATACACATGAATAGGATGGAAGGGCACTTGGAAAATTCATGGTACCACTTCTACAGAAATATATTCCCAGCCTAACCTGAGGGCAAGCAGAATATACCATTAGACATTTACCCCTTTCATCATTGAATTTGATTGTTGTTATTATCATTATTTAGTGTATGATGCAAATATGACAGAAGAGAAGTAAACATATACATACAAACCACATAATTATATACAAAAACTTTATGGGGAAATGGCAGTGGCCTCATAACTGGATGTCCAATTTATCTATCCAGGCAATCACCTGAGGTGTTGCTTCCTGCAGATCTTCTAAGAAACCAGAAACACATGTCATGGGCAATCTTGTACAATATGTTTAATACATTGCATATCAGCAGCATAATCACAACAGGGGAAATCTTTCCATTCCCATTGATACAGGAAAGAGACACTTTTTCCAGTATCACACCTAATTCTGTTCTGTATTATCCAGACAGAAGAGATAGGTCAAAACCAGGTGGTTTAGTAGAATGATTACTAATGATCAGGCCACAAGAAGGTAACTTGGACCATTCCTCTCTCCAGGCATTATTGTGGTTAAACTGGTTGGATGTAAAGTGAATAGCTGTTTTCCATGCTGGCTTATAGGATTTCAGTCTTGTAATGGGTGGTGCGTTGTTCTGGCAATTAATGTTGTTCAGCATTTTTGACCATAGCTGAATGAGTTGAGCCATTACAAAGGTGCATAAAATAAAATTGGATTTGGTGGTATGGTAAAATGAGTACTTTTAACTAACCCAAAAGCTAAAGCTATCTCTTAAACAGAAAAATAATATTTCTTTAATTTAAAAAATTGAGCAGGATGAAAACTGTAACATTTAAGTTCAATAGAAAAAAGGTCTGGTGGTGGTGTGTAAAACATAAGAGCTCTGAATTTTTCTTTATTTTCCCTTTGTGTGCACCCAAGTTGCAGATGTTGTGCATGTGTATATGTATTGTTAGGCTTTTGTGTCTTTAGTGGAAGTGAGACTTGATGTGAAATGGTGAATTGATTGCATTATTGGTGGCTGCTGCTTTTTCTGCAGCTGCTAATGTTGCTATTGCTGCTGCTGCTGTTATCCATTCAGTTGTGTCCAACTCTTGGCAGTTCTGTGGATCAGGTCTCTCCACATCCTCCAACGTTACACTACTTTATTGAGTTTTTATATGCTCTGGTTGGTATCAGCTTTCATGGTATACAACAACTATGTTTTTTGATGGCCTGGTTTCCTTTTACTGTTAACTCTTCCAAATGTAATTGCTTGCTTCAGTGAATCCTTCACATGATATGGCCAAACTAAGTGAAACACAATTTCATGATTTTGCCTTCTAGTGACATAACTAATGTTATGCACACCAGTACTTGTTTTTCTTTTTTCTTCTGCTGTCATTTTTGCTGTCCAAGGAATATTCAGGAGCCTTCTCCAGCATCACAACTCAAACAAGTCAATTTCCTTCCTGTCTTACTTTTTTAAGGTTCAACTTTTACAAGCATAGGTAACTATGAGGAACACAATAGAGCAGACTAACCTACATTTGGTTGCCAGGCTGATGGCCTTGCTTTTCTATATTTGGCTCATGTTCATCATTGCTGTTTGACCCATTGCAACCTGACATTTTATTTCTGTACTGTATTCACTGCTTCAAACTATCTGCAATCCTAGGAAAGCAAATTTTTCAATTCATTCTACCTTTTTATTGTCAATTTCTATTTTGTAATAACTGCTGAATGTGTTCACAGAGTAACCTAGGCAGAATTCATTATATATATTATTTTCAAATAATGCTTCTCAGTCTTTCCTAGACCTAGTTGTCAGCACTAGCCTTCACTTATTTTATTCTTTATATTATTTGACTTTATTACTAAATACCAAGTCAATCGGATCCTGAGTTTTCCTCATTGCCCTTCCTGCACCCACTTATTACATAAGATATTTGACCAAGCCTTGGATAGTAGCAGCAGCTGAGTGTTATTTCTAAGTTACAAGGTGCTTTTATTCAGGGGTGGGCTTTAAATATTTTAGCAAAGGGTTCTCTGCCTGGTTGCACGGTGGGCATGGCCATGATGGGCATGGCCTAGTCAGATTCCTACACCACAGGAGGGAAGGGCATTTTTTCCCTCCTTGGGCTCCCGAGGCTTCCCTTGAGCCTCGGGAGGGTGAAAATGGCATCCCCGAGCTCTGGAAGCTCTCTGGAAGCCAGAAATGGGCCCAGTTCTGGCCTTTCTGAACTTCCAGAAGGCCCATTTTTCACCCTCCCCAAACCTGCATCCGCCCCCTGCACTTACCTGCATTCAAAACAAGCTGAATGGGGATTCCTTGGAAGGGAGGGATGGGGTGGGTGGGGACAGCCAGGAGTGGGATTTGGGGGTTCTTTGAACTGCACAGAATCTTAGCTAGGGGCTCTTCTGAACCCCTGCAAACCCCTAGCAGCACATCCCTGCTTTTAGTGATACAATTGGCTTTGAGTATTTCCTCATCACCTGCTTTCTGTGGTTCTTGAGCAAACAAGCAAATTATTGAATACTAGCTTTCTATTCAGAGCTGGCCATTTTAGCATTTTCAGTCCCATTGATCTGCTAATATTTAATATGCTTATTTATTGACTTCTGATTTTGTGTTTCCACTTTCATGAGGGCCTGTAGCTATGCTATGGGGGAAGTCATGTGCAGTCCAGAGAAATGGGCCCCAGCCTCAAGATAAAGTTTTGAACAGGTGGCTGAATAACCACCTTGTCTACTTGTTGCCTTGAATGCATTCTCAACCCACTTCCTACCCATTGTCCACCATGATCCAGGCTCAATATTTTACTCCTTGAAGGACTGTCTCACTATGTTTTTTTCTCACTGCAACAATTCTTTGTAACTTTTTTGCTCAGCTCAGTTTTGGAGTTAGGGTGAATGTAACACAAAAAAAATGCATTGGTTTTTTTTTAAAACCAACTTTTTTTTACCCGCTCTTGTATTAATGTGTTACTCTTAGGGTCCTTTCTCAGAACAATTCTATTGCAAGTAAGAAGAAGAAAGGAGATGGGTTAGTCAAGTACAGCCTGAAATGTTCTCCCCTTTTCTATACCAGTTCTCAGTCAGTTGAATAAAAGAGTCCATGGAAAGAATGATGAATTCTTACACCTACTTTTTGATGATTCAAGTAAACAAGTGTGTTACTTTCATATATACTTCCCTCAGCAGGCAGCCCACAGACACATTTTGTAAAGCCCTATTTAGTTTGGGTCTAAAAGTAGCTTGACTGCATAACTAAGTCAGGTTATTGTGTTGTATGAAGTACAGGAGAATGTTTTGTGTACATACAAACATACAAAAAATATACTGGAAAAATTACAGAAAAAAAGCAACAAAAGGGATTAGGGAGCTGGAAGCTAAAATGCATGAAGAATGCTCGAAAGAATTGGATATGTCTAGTCCAGTGGGGGGGAAAAGGACTACTTAACAGAAGACATACACACATAAAAGAATAACAGAGTTGGAAGGGACCTTGGAAGTCTTCTAGTCTAACCCCCTACTCAAGAAGGAGACCCTTTGCTATTTCAGTCAAATGGTTGTCCAATCTCTTCTTAAAAACCTCCAATGTTGGAGCAACCACAATTTCTGAAAGCAGGTTTTCCACTGATTAATTGTTTAACTGTCAGGAAATTTCTCCATAGTTCTAAGTTAAGGCCCTGTCCCACTGCACTTACGGATGCAAAGAGGATGTAAAATGTTAAAAAAAGCTTGCCATCCATTGGAAAATGCTATGCATCCGTTGTGTACTCATTGCATACGTGTTTCATATGCTCTATCTGTCGTGCATCCCTCCACTGCGATTTCATCTACGCAAGAGGTTTTGAGTTGCACAAAACTTTGTGAACAGATGAACTTTCCGCCGTGTACGATGTAAATCTGTGACGTACGAGCAACAAACGTTCTATGTCCGTTTATCATCCATTAAACATCCATTGTATCCTCTCTGCATCATCTGGGCATCCTCGCAATTCACATCCACTGCAGCTGAAAACGGAAAGAGGGAGGAAACAAAAGGTACACGGAACATCTACACAGCGTTAGTAGCATGGAATTAGAAAGGATGTGCAGTGAACGGTTTGCATCTGATATACATCCGCGCGGCATCCCCTTTCTTTCCTTTAGGCGTACGTGCTTCATCCTCTATGCATCCGCTTCAAAATTCTCCCCTGGAACCCCTTCGGAGGTGTCATCCTCTTCCATCCACTTTCATCCGCTAGGCTTCCTATGAACATCCGTTAAACATCCCTGCTACATACTACCCACGTCTGCTCTTTTCCATTCTGTTTATGCAAATGTTTGCCACTTTTTGGAGCGGATGACAACGGATCGAGCCACCCCTGAAATTTTGCTCATCCGCTGTGTCCTTTATGCATACGTTTTGCATCCGTCAGCCAAGTGGGACCGGGCCTTTAGTTCTGTATATGTTTATGGATAGGTAAAGAACTAACATAGAGGAATACAATGTGCTTCTTTCAATTTTCCAAACTCCTGATATTTTTCAAACTCAAAAACCCTGAACACACCCAATTTGGTCAGTAAATGGAATTTATGTAAGCAATGTTGGTCTGCCAGACTTAGTTCTTCACAAAACAGGTGCCTGTTGCTCCAAAGTTTGTAGTAGTCTTTGTGCAACTGCAGAGCATACTTTTGAAAGGTCAGACTCTGGGTGTGTTGACTCCACTCTGGCTGTCGACGAGGGTGGCATGATAACAGTATTCCAATACTTGTGGGGCTGTCACAAAAAGGGAGTCAACCTATTCTCCAAACATCTGAAGGTAGGACAAGTAGCAAGATGAAAATTAACCAAGAAGAGAAGTAACCTAGAACAAAGGAGAAACTTCCTGATAGGGAGAACAATTAACCAGTGAAATTGCTTGCCTCAAGAAGTTGTGGCTGCAACATCACTGGAGGTTTTTAAGAAGAGATTGAACAGCCATTTGTCTGCTATTGTATAGGGACTCCTGCTTTTGGGGAGGGGATTGCACAAGAGGACCCCTGGCATCCTTTCTAATTCTGTTATTCTGTTATGTTATTCTTTCTATGCTCATCCAACCCATCAAGTCCAAAGAAAGTCCAGAATGGTATAGGATCTTCTGCAACTGAGGAGAGGTTGGAGTAGAAGACCTCCAAGGTCCTTTCCAACCGTTTATTCTATGTTCTACATTCAATGTTCTAAAATAGAGAAATTCGTATATTTCTAAGACTAACAAGGGGGCAATGAACATGTTGTTCTTTGTGGGGCCCTCTGCAGATGCAAGTTGTTCCATTTGGAAATAAGTTGCACGAGACCTGGTTCCAACAACAACTGTTTTATTTTAACAACTAAGGCAATGGTAACGGAACAACAGCCCAAGCCGCGGCAGCCCTTCTTATAGTGGCTTGCTCGCGGCTGGTGGCAAATGACAGTACTTTGAGTGTTCTCACCTCAGGTGGGCCAATTGGATTGGTTCCCTAATAGCCAATCCGAGAACGGCCTTCTCGGCCAATCAGATTAAGGCACTTGGAGCCTACCAAGTTCCATACACAACACCTTCCCCCCCTTGGTTTCGTCCAACGTGCGTCACGTAGTCACGCAGATAGGTGGGGTTTTTTCGAGTCCTAGTTGACCTGTGCAGCTCAGTCTCGGTGTGGTCTTCAAGCGGTTCGGAGGGGATCGCTTTCTCTCTGTGCCTTCTCCATGGAACCTCCTGGAAGGGTGAGTCAGCCTTGCTGCTCCCGCCTGAGTTTCTTGGGCCAGTTGAGATGGCTCCACCACTCCCTCCTAGTTCCTTGGTCGAGCTGGCCTGGCTGTCTCCTTCCAGGAAGGCCTCGCTTCGTTCTCCTGCTCCCGGACTTCTCTTTTGGGGTTCATCTAATCGTAAATGCTTTTTTTGATTTGTTTGGGAGTCTTTGTGTAGTTTTTGTTGTCGTGTTATGGGAGGTTCGTCTCTCCCTTTTTTATTATTTTGTATTTTCCCCCCCTCCTCGGCTGTTTTTGGTTCATTTATTATTTTTGGCACTGGTGTGGTGTTGTGTTCTTGGGTGCGAGAATGAAACTGGTCGATGTGCCACTTCCATTCTCTTCCGTCGTCTAGGACTAGTCGGTAAGACCAGGGGCCTGTGATTTGGGTGATTGTGGCTGGGAGCCATAACGGGTCCCTGGTAAGGTTTTTTACATAAACCAGGTCACCTTTCTCAAATGCGTGGTATTTGCTGGAGGAGTCAGGGGGTTTATCCCAGGTATAAGTGGGGTGCAGTCTGTCGAGGTAGGAATGCAATTTTCTACCCATTAAGAGTTCTGCTGGGCTCTTGTTGGTTGTGCTGCTAGTAACACAGCTAACATAGTAATATGTTGCATGGTTAATTATCGGCTTAGCTTTTCTTGCACGTCCCCCTTGTCCATTCTTTCTAGGCCCTCCTTAGTGTAATGAACCATGCGTTCAGCCCTGCCATTTGCAGCTGGATGATCCAGCGCTGTCAAGGCGTGTCAGGTGCCCTGTGCAGCTAAATACTGCTCGAATGCCAACGCGGTAAACTGGGGCCCATTGTCCGACACCAATACATCAGGCAGTCCATGCGTGGCAAAAAGTTTGTCTAACTGCTTCATCACTGCCTCAGTGGAGTGGAAGCCATAAATATGACTTCTAACCAGTTCGAGTTGGCATCCACGACTATCAAAAAGGTGATGCCTTTTGTTGGCCCAGCAAAGTCAATATGCAGTCTCAACCATGGGCCTCTGGGAGTTTCCCATTCTCTGACTGGTGCCTGTGGGGAGGTAGACCTTGATTTTTGGCAGTCATGGCATGTAGCCACCCAACGTTCAATGTCTTTGTCCAGCCTTGGCCACCAGACGTAACTCCTGGCCAGGGCTTTCATCTTAATTATGCCCGAGTGCCCCTTGTGCAACATGCACAAAACATTGTCCTGTAGTTTTTTTGGGATTACCACCCTGTCACCCCACAAAATACAGCCTTTCTTGATAGACAGTTCAGTCTGTTGGGTGCGAAATGGCTTAAAAGTCTCGGTTTTGTTTTCATTCGGCCAGTCCTTACCTACCCAATGTAGAATGCAAGCTGTCAGCGGGTCTTTCATGGTGGCTTTAGCGACATCCACTGCGATTAGTGGCAGATTCGGCCAGGCCTCGAGTTGGAGAGTGGAGATGGTGGGAGCTGGGTCGTCTTCCGTGATGGGCAGCAGAAAATAGGTCAAAGCGTCTGCATGGGTGATGGTCTTCCCTGGGCGGTGGATTAGCATGTAGATGTAGGCAGCAAGAAATTCCGACCACCTCATCATTCTAGATGACAGAATGTTCGGGGTCGGTTTGTTTCCTGCTAGAATCCCTAACAGGGGTTTGTGATCAGTGATGATTGAAAAAGTTCTGCTGTAAAGGTACTCATGGAATCTTTTGACTCCGGCTATGATTGCGAGGGCTTCTCGGTCAAGTTGGCTGTAATTTCTGTCCGATTTGGAAAGCGTTTTTGAATAGAAGGCGACTGGTGCCTCTCTGCCATCTGGTAGCTTATGGCTCAGGATGGCACTGATTCCAAAAGGTGATGCATCACAGGTGACCATCAAAGGCAGAGTATTGCTATACTGGATCAAAACGATGTTAGACGTTAATAGATCTTTGATACTTTGAAATGCTGCTTGTTCCTGGTAGCCCCATTTCCAGATAGTTTTTTTGTCTAACAACCGATGTAAAGGTTCTGCTAAGGTTGCTTTTTGGGGCAGGAACACATTGTAGAAATTTATGAGACCTAAGAATGCTTGTAAGTCAGTTTTGTTTCTTGGTCTAGGTGCGTCTTTGATTGCCTTTATCTTTTTTTTGGTGGGGTGTATCTAGGTAGCCTAGAAATTCGACCTGGTTGGTAGCTAAGTTACATTTTTCTCACTTTACATTAAGGCCTGAGTCTCTGAATCTTCTTAATACTTCTTTTAATCTGCTCTCTAGTTGGTTAGCGTTTCTGCTGACTCTAGAATGTCATCAAAATAAGGGACAACTCCCTTGATTCCATTTAAAAGGCGCTTCATGAGGCTTTGGAAAACACCTGGGGCAACACTAATGCCAAACTGGAGTCAGTTGCACTTGAACGCCCTTCTGTGTGTCACTATAGTCTGTGCCTCTGTGGTAGTGGGATCAATGGGTAGCTGTTGGTATGCTTGTGCAAGATCAAGCTTCGCAAAAAATTTTTCCTCTCCCTAGGGAGTGCAATAAGTGTTGCACTACCGGCACTGGGTATGCGCTTTGTTGGAGCGCATGATTTAGGGTTGCCTTATAGTCTCCACAAATGCGCATTGACCCATCTGGTTTGACAGGGGTCATGATGGATGTTTCCCACCTGGCATGGTCGATTGGCTCCAACACCCCTTGTGCTATTAGTTTGTTTAGTTGTTCATCAATTTTTGGTTTTAAGGCAAAAGGGATGCGTCTGGCTTTGAGCCGAATGGGGGCTATTTTGGGGTCTAGGCTAAACGAAATTGGGGTCCCCTTGTGCTTGCCTAGGGACCCGTCGAATACATCCCGGAATTCTTGTAACAGGCTCTCTTCCCAGTTGGCCGCAACGATGCTGTTGATCCCGGTCATCCCAATTCCCAGGGGAGCGAACCATTCGATTACAACAGGCTAGGGCGATCATGGCCGATGATGGTCAGAGGCAAAATTTCGGCATGATTTTTAAATTCGATGAGGAAATGTCCAAGGCCCACTCCTGGGATTTGATTTCCCTGGTTGTCCTTTAAGATCAGTTTTGGTTTTTCTTTGATGGTTTTTTTCTTTTTGTTTGATGTTCGGTATCAGGCGTCGGATGGTGTTCCAAGATACCATGGATAAAAAGAATCTGGAGTCGACTTCCATCTCACAGGGCTTCCCTTTGATGTTCACCTCTATCCAGACCTTTTTCACATTTGCTGTCCTGGCATTTCTGATTGTTACCGTCTGGTGCGTTTCCTCTCTGTCGCTCGTTCTTTTACTTCTACTATCTCGGTTCCATCTGCTTCTGGCTTGTCTCTCTTCATGTCTGGTGGGGGGGGGGTGCTGCCATGTCTTTTAGGACTATAGCTCTTTTTGTTTCGGCAGACCCTTTCGATGTGCCCCTGTTTGTTATAAGCTCTACAGATTGCATCTGGGAACCTGCATTTAGATTGCGGGTAGTTGCCTCCACATCCAGCACACTGGAATTCCCACCTGCTTCTTCTTTTTTTGGTGGGGGGGAGTCATATATCTATCGCTTTCTAATGTTTTTAGAAAGAAATGAACTGCAGGAGATATCTGACCAAAGGAAGAGTGCTGTCTTCCTTATACACTGTGGACCAGCCATTTTTAAAATGGCAAAGGCGCTAGTCAAACCAAGAGACATTAAACAGATGACATGGCCCGAGCTGAACAGAATTCTCCGAGCACATTACGCACCAGTGGTCTCCAACTTGATAAGGCACGAGTTCTACAGAGGAGACCAAAAAGAAGATGAGACCGTCGGAGATTTTGTAGCAGCCCTGAAACACATCGGAGGAGCCTGCGAGTTCCAGAACATGGACGAGACCATGAGGGACTGCGTGGTCCTCGGGTTGAAGGACGCTACACTTCAGAGTAAGCTGCTAAATAGACTGAACATCACTGTGGCTGAGGCCATCGCAGAAGCCACCGCCACCTAAGCAGCAAAGAAATCCGCAGCCACTATGCGCCAAATGAATTCAATTCCAGATCCACCAAATCAAACCAGAGAAAAGAAGATGGAGGGAAGCAAGAAACAGCCCACAGCAACCGCCCACTATGAAGATCTCGACTCCCCGAGCGACACTGATTACGACAATGAAGATGTCCTTAGACTTCAATCAGAGAAGAAATGGTGCCTCCTCATCAGTGTTGAATGGTGCGGATGGCGTGTTGTTACTGGCCATCTCTTTTGCTCGGTTCTGATTGCCGTGTGCTTCGCTCTCGCTCTTTTACGACGATCCCACCTTCATCACCAGTGTTCCATTCAGAAATAAGTTGCGCGAGACCTGGTTCCAACAACTGTTTTATTTTAACAAGTAAGGCAATGGTAATGGAACAACAGCCCAAGCCACGGCAGCCCTTCTTATAGCAGCTTGCTCGTGGCTTGTGGCCAATGAAAGTACTTTGAATGTTCCCGCCATCAGGCAGGCCAATCAGATTGGTTTCCTAATAGCCAATCCGAGAACGGCCTTCTCGGCCAATCAGATTAAGGCACTTGGGGCCTACCAAGTTCCATACACAACACAAGTTATTAATTGATAGTCATGCAACTGAAAACGAATAAGCAAAATATTACAACTCACAACTTCAAAGTGATACAAGCAGTAAAAGTTTGGCCAAATAGTGACCCAAAGGTTCAAATGTTGTTGATAAATTTGAGTTTAAAAGAATGATCCAAAATTATATTTAGTGTATTGGAGTCTCCAGAATTGTGATTGAAAGGATAAACATAATTCCTACATTGGTTGTTTTAAAAAATTGAGGATTCATTAAACTGATATGATCTTTTGTTATTTTTAGAGAATAATATTTTCATGGATATGAGGATATTTATGGAACATTATTAATAAGATATTAAATTATATTCAGTACCAAAGCTTTATCATATTACTTTATACTGATTTAAAAAATGATATTATTCCATATATTGCTTTTTATTGGGATTTTTATATATTGTATTTTTAGCTTTGTAAAAAGCCTGGAGTCACTGATCATGAACTGGACGGACATATACATTTTCTTAAATAAAAATTTAAAAATAAATAAAATTTAGGAATAGCTTTTGGAAATATGTTTCAAAACACTGAAATATAACCAGAATTTAAGGAAATACAGTATATTTTACTATGGTGAAGATTTCATAATACTTTAGAATTATACTTTAGATTTAGTTACACTATGTTTATTCCATGGTACTTGTAAACAAACAAATGACTATCGTTATACTTAAAAGATAAGGTAGGGGAGTAGATTTTCCTTAACCTTTTAGTAGATTTTCCTTAACCTTTCTTGTGTATATCATTTTTTTTAAAACTGAGGATTTTTGCATTTAATTTGTGTCTCCAAGGTGAGCAGCAAAAATCCAGGTTTTGTACCATTTGCTTCTGACCTGTATCACGGTACTTCCAAAACTCCCCCCCCCCCCCCCCGTTGAATATGGCTAAGCATTATTTTTCCGAAGTGGTGGAGGTTTGGCAGCAATTCAGAAAGGACTTTTCTCTACCCCACCTGGACATGGTAAGTGCTGAGGTTGTGATCTTTAGAAACCACAGCAGGTTAATAGTTATAACCATTCTTTCAGTGCCCAATATCACTGGGGACTTATGACCGGTCCTTGAAGTTGTAGCCATCACAACATCCTGCAGTCACATGATGTCATTTGTGAGTTTCCCTGCTGGCTTCCCCCAAACAAAATCATCAGGGAAGATAGCAGAAGGTTGCAAGTCGTTCCTGCAAATCTTTCTTGCTCCTGCTGCTTTTTCTCTTCAAGAGCTCCCAGTTCACAGGAGGATCTTGCAATCTACAGAGTCAATTCACCCATAGAGCTTTCATCTATTTTCCTATTGCTCTCACCTGCCAGGCTGCTTTTCAGAGACACAGATTTGGTGGCATAAGTGGCATGCTTCTGTAGTCCTGCCATTTCCCACTTCATGGTCACACTCCATAGTCCTTTCTCAATAACAAATAGATGACTGCCAGGAAGGCCATGGATAAGCAATGGAGCCAGATGATTTCACATTCATAATGCTTTATAGCAATGGATATTCTGGTCCAAATTGTCATTGTAAAACAATAATTGTTTGTAAAATAATTCAAGCAACTGCATAATAACTGTCACACCATCCCACAGAGCCCAGAGGCACCCCACAAAGTAGGGACCAGACTAAAACTATATCCTTTCCTGAGCTGCCCTATGACTGTATCAGTACTGTACTCTTGCTATCTTGCTTCTTCAACAGTTGAACTTTTGCTTCTGAAAATTAACTCAGTGAATACCATGGCTTGTACAGTTCTGGTTTTTGTAGGTATAGACAACTCATGGCATGTGAATATCTTTTCAAATGCTGTCATGGCTGCTCCATTCCATGCTACTCTGTGCTATATTTAATGACGAGTTCTTCCCTTACTGTTGATCTTAATAGCTCCAAGCTGTCCACTACTTGGATATCTATATGGTCAGTTCTAAGATTGTTGTTCTATTTTAGTTTGACTTTTGTATTAAGTTATGGTCCCATTTTCCTCCTTGCTCCTTAATATTTATTTCTAGAGCTTGCAGATATTTGCATTTCATCTGTTAAGGTAGTGTCATCTTCATAGCACAGGTTATCAATGTATGTTTTTACAATTTTGAAATCTTCTTCCAATCCAACTTGTCTTAATAAGTATGTAACTTATAGGTTGAATAAATAAGGGAAAGTATGCAACCTTGTCAACTTTCAGCCAGTGTGATTCACAAAGATCTGTCTTTACTATGAAATGGCGAGATTCAAGTAATTTAACAACCATTTCTTCTTAATGACCAGCTGTGATTGAATGGGTGTGGCCAATTCGACATAACTCATAGCAAGGCCTGCTGCCTACCACTGCCTCGTTGCCTGCCCACTGGCAAACAATGGATCAGCTGCTGCAGAGACAGGGTGATTTCCTAACTACCATTCTGAGGCGCTACCCCTCCTCTTGGGCTGACAAAACAAAAGCCCATCTAAAGATCACAACAGGATGGGGACCCCCTTTCTGCTGCTTGCCGAGCCTGCCTGGCATATACTAGAAAATGGAGGCAAGGGGAAAAAAAAGAAAAGGGCTGAAAGAAACACACACACCCAATTCTCTGCTTCCATTGACCTATCTGCACTGTGCTGAACCGAGATGGGGAAGTGTAGGGAAAAAAACCAAAAAGCCCACTCAATCTGCACTCATCAGCATGACAATGAATCTCTCTTCCAGCTTGCCCGGTTCGGGCATCAGGAGCTTGAGGGGTAGATTGTGTGCCCTGAAGTCTGTCTGCTGAGAGTCTAAACTCCCAGCATTGCCCATGGCAATGGCCCTTCTTTGAGGAAGGAGAGCGGGAGAGATCAGTCCACCTTTCTGCCCAGGTTTCCCCTGCCAGTGGGGAGCAGTGCAGTAGCTTGAAACTGAAACTACATTCCATAAATGTTTTCAAGATAGTAACTCAGTGGCCAAAGTTTCTGCTGTGCACAATTCTAACTGGAGAGCATGATTGATGACTCTTGGATATGGATGTGTCCCATTGGATAATATGAATATTATCCAATGGGTCACATTATTACCAAGGGGTGGGGGAAAACCTGGGTCAAGGCTGACAATGAATGATGTGTCTCAGAGTTGGTTATACCCAGGCAATGCCGCAACTTTTAACTCTCAATAAATATTTTTGAAGTTCTGGAAGTCTGACTCAATACTCATGATTTAAATGGGGTTAAGTGCTGGAATCCTGACATTAAGAACAGCAAAAAAACACCATTTTTTTTAAATTTCTGAGGCCCTCAGCAGGTTCAAGTTGCTTGTGGATAGTCATGCAACTGAAAATGAACAATATTGTTATTCACCACCACAAATTTATAAAAGCAGTAACATTATGTGAGGCTGAATTACATGCGGTACCACAGCTTTATAATTTTACATTTGATAAGAAATTGTTGTAAAATGCATGGGATTGCACTAAAAGAATAATACTGAGAAATCTTACGATCTGCATATCTATTGCCTTCTCCCAATGGCTTTTGTCTTATCAAAAGATGAGGAAGGATGATCTCTCTCCTTGAATCCCTTCAAGAATCTTCTCTTTAGCAGCTATAGAGACATTCTTTCTCATTTGCTGGCCATCTTATTAAACTTATTGCACATTTTGAACCTTCCTCAATTGAACAGGTTGTACAGTTTATTCCAAAGTTCAAAATATATTTATTTACAAAGACATGTATAAAATGGTAACTATGTTATAGTTAATATGGTAATATATAATATGGGAACTAAATAATAATATAATAAAATAAAATAAATAGCAATAGCACTTAGAATTGTATACCACTTCACAGTGCTTTCCAGCCCTCTGATTCTGTTTACAGAATCAGCACATTGCCCCCAACAATTTTGGCCCTCTTTTACCAATCTCAGAAGAATGGAAAACTGATTCAACCTTGAACTTGGTGGGATTTGAACTGCCAAATTGCATGCAGCCAGCAGAAGTGGCCTGCAGTACTGCACTCTAACTACTGCACCACTGTGGCATTAAACATGAAGAGATGAACAAAACAGAGAAATTCATGTGTTCCTAAGAATAGCAAAGGGGAGTTTTGGAGGTTCCATGATACAATTTAGTAGTAAGTTATGGAAGTCCTGGATTGCTAGTACTGTGTTGGAGATACAATTTGATGGGTAGCCTTCCTTTAGGAGAATCTTGGAATGAGAAATGTAAGTAAATATCGATATATCTCTATGCATCATTCACCTCTTTCCTCTTTTTCCTTTCCATTTTACAAGGAATGCCATCAATTAAGAGGATTTTGTTTTTCCCCTATCTATCTTCCTGGCTCCTCCCTCCCTGGAATTGGATAGCCTTAGAGTGTGCTGTAGACAGGAAGAAAACTGTTCCCTAGTAGAAATATAGATTGGAATAATCTGCCTGATATTGTTTGTATTCACAAAGCATTGCAAGACATTGACAAAAATAAGAAAAGCGTTTACAGGGAAACATTGTGTAGAAAGGAGGACAGGAGAGAATAAGTTCAGGAGGGGAATAAATATTAAAAATACTTTTTAAATTTTATTTCTATAGTGTATAGGAAAATAATGCCATCTCCATCTACCATTCAGGATATTTTCAACACCTGGCCAATGAGTTGACATCACTGCCTGCTATCACTTTATCTTATTTTATATAAACCCAAATTGCTCTAAAATATTTATGAATTGAGGTAAGTTTTGGAAAATGAGCACTACAGTTCTCCTTCGAGATTAGCGAAGATGCACCCCAATATGAGTCCGAATAAGGACAATGTAACAGCAAATAATGGATAAACTAAACCTGAACCTTCACCACAAGGTCAGGTTTGAATGGCCATAGGAACAGGGTTTTAATATTAACTCATTAATAAACAGGATTTTCCCCCTTTTCTATAGGTCAATATATTATTTGGCTGATAAGGAGACTTACATAGCCATGATTAACAGCTGTTGCCCACCTGAGTGAATTTCTGAAAGTTCCTCTCTCCATTCAAGAACTACTGGATTCTATGCAGCTCTTGGAAAATCTTCTGTCCTGAAGAACTTTACATGAAAATGATAAAGTGCATTTCCAGGTTTCCTGGACTCTAGACTTTTGGAAGCATATAATCAATCTGTTAGGGATAGCACTCCTTAACAATTCTTTTATGAGACACACTACACTGCTCAAAAAAAATAAAGGGAACACTTAAACAACATAATGTAACTCCAAGTCAATCACACTTCTGTGAAATCAAACTGTCCACTTAAGTAGCAACACTGATTGACAATCAATTTCACGTGCTGTTGTGCAAATGAAATAGACAACAGGTGAAAAGTATAGGCAGTTAGCAAGACATCCCCAATAAAGGAATGGTTCTGCAGGTGGTGATCACAGACCATTTCTCAGTTCCTTTGCTTTCTGGCTGACGGTTTGGTCACTTTTGAATGCTGGCAGTGCTTTCACTCTAGTGGTAGCATGAGACGGTGTCTACAACCCACACAAGTGGCTCTGGTAATGCAGCTCATCCAGGATGGCACATCAATGCAAGCTGTGGCAAGAAAGTTTGCTGTGTCTGTCAGTGTGGTGTCCAGAGCATGGATGCACGACCAGGAGACAGGCCAGTATATCAGGAGATATGGAGGAAGACGTAGGAGGGCAACAACCCAGCATCAGGACTGCCACCTCCGCCTTTGTGCAAGGAGGGACAGGAGGAACATTGCCAGAGCCCTGCAAAATGACCTCCAGCAGGCCACAAATATGCATGTGGCTGCTCAAACTGTCAGAAACAGACTCCATGAGGGTAGTATGAGGGCCCGATGACCACAGGTGGGGGTTGTGCTTACAGCCGAACACCGTGCAGGACATTTGGCATTTGCCAGAGAACACCAAGATTGGCAAATTCTCCACTGGCACCCTGTGTTCTTCACAGATGAAGCAGGTGAAAAGCAATAGGGAGAAAGCAGAACAACTTGTTTTTTTAACAAAAGGAAAACAGTCCAACCTATCAAAAACAGCACCACAAAAAACAGAATAGGAGTTAAAACAGGGAAGAAAATGGTAAGTGAACATCTATATACTCTAGATAAGTTTAAATCACCAGGACCAGATGGATGAAGATGGATGGATGACCCATGATTCTGAAGGAACTGACAGATGAGATCTCAGAACCACTGAACTATATATTTCAAAGATCTTGGAGCACTAGGGAACTGCCAGAAGATTGGAAAAGAGTTGATGATTTTCAAAAAAGGGAAAAAAATAGATCTAGGAAACTACAGACCAATCAGCCTGACCTCAATACCAGGGAAGATTCTGGAAAATATAATCAAGCAACGAATCAGCAAACACCTAGAAGCAAACAAGTTGATAACCAAAATCCAACATGGGTTTGTTAAAAACAGATCATGCCACACTAATCTTATTGCATTCTTTGACAAAGTGACAAAATTTGTTGACCAGAGGAATGCTGTCGATATAATTTACTTGGACTTCAGTAAGTCATTTGAAAAAGTAGACCATAACCTACTACTAGGTAAAGTAGAAAAGTGTGGATTAGACAGCATCACCAGCATGGATTTATAGCTAGCTGACCAACCACACTCAGTATGTAGTCCTCAATGGAACTGCATCTGCAAGAAGGGAAGTATGCAGTAGAGTACCCCAAGGCTCTGTTTAAGCCCAGTATTCTTCAATATCTTCATCAATGACTTGGACAAGGGGATAGATGGGGAACTCATGAAATTTGCAGACAACACCAAGCTGGCAGGAATAGCCAACACTTCAGAAGATAGGCTTAAGATACAGACTTGAAAATTGGGTGCTATCTAACAAAATGAAATTCAATGGTGAAAAAAGTAAGGTTCTACATGTAGGTAAGAAAAACAAAATGCACAGGTACAGATATGTGGTGGTGGTAGTAGTAGTAGTAATAGTTGTAACTGTGAGAGTGATCTCAGAGTCCTAGTGGACAACCATTTAAATATGAGCCAGCAGTGTGCAGCAGCTACCAAAAAAACCCAACACAATTCTAGGCTGCATAAACAGAGGGATGGAATCAGGATCACATAAAGTGTTGATACCACTTTATAATGCCTTCGTAAGGCCACACTTGGAATACTGCATTCAGTTTTGGTCACTATGATGTAAAAAAGGTGTTGAGAAATAGTGCAGAGAAGAGCAACAAAAATGATTAGAGGACTGGAGGCTAAAACATATGAAGAACGGTTGCAAGAACTGTGTATGTCTCGTCTAATAAAAAGAAGGACTAGGGGAGACATGATAGCAATGGTCCAATATCTCAGGGCCTGCCTCAAAGAAGAGGGGGTCAGGTTGTTCTTCAAAGCACCTCAGGGCAGGACAAGAGGCAATGGGTGGAAATTAATCAAGAAGAGAAGCAACGTAGAACTAAGGAGAAATTTCCTGATACTTAAAACAATTAATCAGTTGAACAACTTGCTTTCAACTCTGTTTTCTATTCTATTCTATTCTATTCTATTCTATTCTATTCTATTCTATTCTATTCTATTCTATTCTATTCTAAATCCTGCAACAGACTTACAATGTGGCCCCTGGCAGGGCTGCCACTTTCAACCTTGCTATTTAATTTGATCCTTGAACCTTTAGCAACCATTGTAAAGCAATAGGTAAACATGAATATTATACTTTGGCACAGTGTGAGTATTAATTATTTGTACATGCTATGATATTTTAACAATTTTGGTTCAGTATTTTGCCTTTTCACTTATTTTATAAAAAAATATTGAATTTTGGAATACATTCTGCTTCTAAGATTAATTGGGATTTGAAATTATTGTACAATGGCACTTTTAAGGATTTCTCCTGACTTCAGATTTAATTGATCTTCCACATTCATATCAGAGGCAATATTTACAACAAAAGCGTATTTTACAGCTCATTATGGGCCCAATACTTAAGTGGCTTCAAGGGTTATATTCAATCCTTCATAGTAAGTAAGTCATGATGCTGACTTCTTTCATGATGCTGAAAGAAGAAATGACTTCTTTCATGATGCTGAAAGAAGAAATCATGAAGGAGAGAAGAATAGTGAGAACACTGTAACTATCAGAATCCAGCCCAAATCAAAGATAGGCTTACAAGAAGGAGGTTCTAGTTTCTTCTGATAATGAGTATCTGGTAAGAGAAAGACTTTGCCTAGTTCTCGCAAGAAAAATAGGAGGGAAGAGAGAAACACATTTAAATTTACAAACTTTTTTATTATAGCATTATAACCTTTTATTATATTTATATTATAATATTATATTATATTTATATTATATTTTTATTATATTTATATTTTTATTATATTTTATTATAAACTTTTCCTATATTTTCCTAATTTGGTCTAACTTGAAAAGTTCACAACCACTAAGGAAAGAAGCTTTCAAATTTAAAGTTTATTCAGGATCTCTTCAGAAGAAGGCATGGCAGCAGACTCTTCCCCCAATGGCTACTGTGGCCATTCAATGGATTCAATGGAATCGTATTCAATGGAATCGTAGGCGGCATAATTCAAGGTTATCCAAGCCCAAAAACTTAAGCCTGGTGATATAGGGTATTGTGTTGTGAGCAGAAGAGAGTAGTACTCTTCTCATGAAATACTTTTGGACTTGCTCAATTATATTAATGTCCGATGTATAGTGTGGATTCCAGACTGATGAGAAGTATTCAAGTATTGGTCTAACAAAAATCTTATCTTTTATTTATTTATTTGTTTGTTTGTTTGTTTGTTTGTTTAATTGATTGATTGATTGATTTGTCAATCGCTTACAAGATAATAGGTATACGTATAAACATAGTTATGAATACATAGAGTGGATACATATAAGAAAAATATAAAAGAAACAATAGGACAGGGATGGTAGGCACATTGCTGCGCTTATGCACACATCCTACAGGCTACTTAGGAAAGGGGTGAGGACAATAGTAGACAGTCTAAGGTTAAAGTTTTTGGGGTTTGGGGAAGAAACCATAGAGTCAGGTAGAGTATTCCAAACATTGACCACTCTGTTGCTAAAGTTGTACTTCCTGCAATCAAGTTTGATGTGGTTAACCTTGAGTTTGCATCTATTGTGTGCTCTTGTGTTGTTATTCTGAAGTATTCATTGATAGGTAGGACATTGCAATGTATGATTTTATATCCTATACATAGATCAGACCAAAGTTGGCAAAGTTCTAGGTTTTCTAGGTCTAGAATTTCAAGTTTGGTGGCATAAGGTATTCTGCAATGAGTGGAGAACTCTTCTTGTGAAATATTTCTGGACTTTCTCAACTGTGTTAATATCAGATATGTAATGTGGGTTCCAGACTGATGAGCTGTATTTGAGTATTGGTCTAGCAAATGTTTTGTATGCTCTAGTTAGTAGTGTAATATTGCCACAGAAAAAGCTACGTAAGATTAGGTTAACAACTCTTAATGCCTTTTTGGCTTTGTAGTTACAGTGGCCTCCAGCATTTGGATCATTAGAGATGAGTACTCCAAGATCCTTGACAGAGTTTGGATCCCCAACAAGGACTTGACTATTTAGCTTGTATTTTATTTTTTGATTTTTTTCTGCCAATATGTAAGACAGAGCATTTATTTGTTGAGATTTGAAATTGCCATTTGATTGACCATTCTGATACATAGTCAAGGTCTTTTTGGAGGATAGTAGTATTGTATGTGGTGTTGAATAGCTTTACATCAACAGCTAAGAGTTCTCTTAGCTGCTCTTAATATGATCACAGAGGTCATTTATGTAGAGGAGGAAGAGATTTAGTCCTAGAACACTGCCTTGGGGGCACCACTGTTGACAGGTACAGAATTTGATAGGACGCTTCCAATTTTGACCATTTGTTGTCTATTTGACAGGAATGCTTCTAACCAGTTATCCCGGTGCCCAGTGATACCATAAGATTTTAATTTTAGGAATAGTTTATCATGTACCACTGAATCAAAGGCTTAACAAAAGTCTATGACGATTGTGTTTATTAAGGGGAGGAGCTGGCATTGCAACGATACTGCATGCAATCTTGTAAGTCTGAGATTGCAGCTGATATCTTTGCCCCGGACGGTCCAAATGGACCTAAACCATCCCAAAGAGATGGTGATAGTGAAGGGCGTGTCCTGTAGATCCCAGGGATATTGCAAAGTCCCTGGTTGATCCAGGAGAAGCCCTTTTGCCAGCGGCAGAGAAGCAGCCATCAAAGCTGCTGAAGTTGGGACAGCTCCAAATGGAAGAGGTTGAAAGAGAAAGTGTGTCAGCGGTCTGGTGAGAATTTTTTCTTTTGTTATTCTAAGACTTAAAAGGACTTTAAAGGACACCCTAAGGGGAAAAAGAATCTGTAAAAGTTTTGACAGAACTGAATAAGCGGCGGTTTTTAAACAGAAGTGTCAAAGTAAGGCTTTGCTTTATGTTTTTTTTTTATGGCTGGACTTCTATCGTGATTCTGCACTTGCTAACTGGACTGGTTTTTTCTCTATTTATATCTATTTTTTCTCTTCTTTTTTGACTTTCTAATACTTTAGGTTAGAGGCTCCCTAAAGTTATACTTGTTTTTTTTTTATTTTTAACTTTTATTATGTTTTGTCCGGGAAAGGAGGGGGAGAGTGAGAGTAAAGAAACTTTGTAACACTGCCAACTAGAGGCTTGAAAATATTTTAGACGAAGCTGAGAAAGCTGAGAAAGAAAGCTCTGAAATTCTTTTTCAAGGACATTGCGACGTGATAAGATAGAGGGAAGAGCACGGAAGAGTGTTACTGCAGGTGTTCTTCTGGATTTCTATCAACAATTGAAACTTGGGTTTGAAGCTTGGAGAGAGCTATGACAAGAGCCTTGGATAATTAAATAAAGTGCAATGTGTCTTTTTTATTTTCTTAAGTTGTGTCACCACCACCCCTTACCAGCTGTACTGTTCATTTTTTCTTTTTAAAACCTTTATTTTTGTAATATTTTCATCTTTGCTTTGTATTTTAAAGGGAAAGCCTCAAAATTTTCTTTTTTCTTTCTTCTTTGGGATTTTTTGTTTTTCGATATGCTTTTTTTTTTATTTGAAAATTCTCAGTTGGATTAAAGTGTTGAAGAACCTGAAGAATTACTTTTATTTTTTTAAATTTCTTTTTAATTTTTTTCTCTTTTTAAATTTTTTTATTTTTCTCCTTCCTTTCTACCCAATTATTGATTAGATTAAGGTTAAGAAGAACCTGAAATTTTTTTTTCTCGTTTTCTTTTTATTATTATTGGGTTTTTCTCTCTACCGTTCTTATTTTTCATTTTGGATTATAATTGGCTATTTCATAATTGGATTAAGGTTTAGAAGAACCTGAAGATCCTGAATTGTTTAAAATGAAGAGGAAGTTTATAGCTTCTGGCTCCTCAACTTCTACTTCCACCTCCCCACCATCTAGAGGACAACATTCAATTCAGACAATGTTAAAGCAAGACAAAGATCAAGAAAGAGTAACTCTACAGATGATTATGCAAGGAATCCAAGACCTTAAAATAAAATCAGATACCATTGAAAGGAGAATAGAAAACATTGAGCAAAGAACAGAGAAAACTGATGAAAAGGTGGAGAATATTCAACAAATGATGATGAAGTATGATGAGAGATTCCCAAAAATTGAAGAAGATAAACAAAGAGACAAGAAGATTGGAGATATCGATATCAGATTAACAGTGGTTGAACAAGATAAAAGTGGGATTCTGAAATGGGAGATGGACAGATCAGAATTCTATCTCAGATTTCAAAACATAGAGGAGAAAAAGGACAAAATCTAGCTGAGATAATGATAGAAATATTGGCTGAAGCTTTGGAAATAACAGAAGAGGAGATGATGGATGGAGTAGATGAGGTATACCAAGTTTTTACAAGATATGCAATGAGAAATAACCTACCAAGAGAAGTTAATATCTGATTTACAAAAAACCCATTAAAGCACAAATATTACAAGTGGTAAGAGAGAAAACATTGAAATACAAAGGCAAGGAGATTATGATTTTAAAGCAAATATCCAAAAGAGTGAGAGAGATGAGAAAAAAATATCAATTTTTGACTAAAATGCTATTGAAAAAAGAGGTGAATTATAGATGGCTAATCCCAGAAGGCTTAATGTTTACATGGCAAGAACATGGATATAGAATTGATTCAATCGAAAAAGCAGAATTATTTTATGCAGAATTTTTTGGAAGGAGAGAGAAGGAGGCAGAAAAAGAGATTTCACTCATTGAATTTCAAGACGACCAAATGGAGACTGAAAAAGAAGATGCAGTAGGTGGATCGGTGGAGACTAAAGAACAATGTGAACCAAAACCTAATTATAAAGTATAATTATTAAAGAGAAAAAACTGATTACAATGAATATAAATGGAGTTAATTTAGCTGTTAAAAGAAGGACAATTTTTCACAGATTAGAGAAACTAAAATTTGATATAATTTGTCTACAAGAAGTACATTTTAAAAAACAATATGAACAATTGTTGATACAGCCAAAATTAAGGAAAATATTTACTTCTTTGACTCAATGTAAGAAAAGAGGAGTGGTTTTATATATTAAAGTGACCATTTTAGCAAAATTGATTTATACTGATGAAGATGGAAGAGTATTAATGGTGGAAATAATGGACAATAATAAAAAAACACTCTTGATTGCAATTTATGCTCCGAATGATAAATAAGAAGAATTTTATAAAAAATTACACATGAAAATAATTGAACTGGACTATGTCAATATAGTTATGATGGAAGATTTCAATTGAATCGTAGACAATAAACTGGACTATATAACAACGACAACAACAAAAAAGCAAAATAGGAAGACTCTCCCCAAATCCTTTCTTAAAATGATAGATGAAATAAATTTAAAAGATATATGGAGAGAAGGAAATGTTAAAACCAAACAATACACTTTTTACTCAAATAAACATTTATCATGGTCAGGAATAGATATGATTTGGACTTCAACAGAATTAATATCTAATATTCAAGAAACAAATGTCAAAACAAGTACTTGGGCAGACCACAATCCAATGACAATTAAATGGAAAGGACAAAAAAGAAGATCGAGATGGACATTAAATAATACTGTTCTAAAGGAGAAGGATTTTATACAGGAGATGGAGAAAGAATTGGCTTTTTTCTTTAGAGAAAATAAAAAAGAAGATACTTCAATCCAGAACGTATGGGAGACAACGAAGGCATATGCTAGAGGCTTGATAATAGACTACACAAGGAAAAGGAACATTAGGAAAAGGCAAGCCATGGAAGCTTTAGAAGATGAGTTTAAAAGACACAAAAAAGAACTACAGAAAACGTCACAGAAAAAAGACATTAAACTAAAACTGGATACAATTAAACATAAAATGAGTTTAATAGAGAAAGAAGAATTAGCACAGAAAATTAGAAGTGCTAAACAGAATTATTTTGAGGATGCAAACAAACCAGGTAAATTGTTAGCATACAAATTGAGAAAGGAAAAAGAATCAAGGAAAATACCGCAGTTAATAGATGATCAAGGTCAAGTTTGCCATGGCAATAAAGAGAAGAAGGAAATCATTCGAGACTTTTATGGGAAATTATATGAGCAAGAGAATATTGAGGAGGAAAGAGTTAAACAGTATTTACAGAATGCTAACCTACCTAAGATACCTAAAGAGACTGAAAAAATGTTAGAAAGCAATATAACCATGATGGAGTTAACTGAAACACTTAAGAAATAAAATAATGGGAAGGCACCAGGCCCAGATGGACTTCCGGCAGAATTCTATAAAACACTACAAGAATCGTTTAATCTTCCATTGCTAGAAGTCATGAATGAAGTTATGTTAAAGAAGAAGATACCTAAAACATGGTCAGAAGCCTACATTACACTTATTCCAAAAGAAGAGACTGATCCATTACATATAAGAATTATAGACCCATTTCTTTATTAAATGCAGAGTATAAAATCTTCGCTTCAATATTGGCAGAGAGAGATTCAAAAAATATTTAAATAATTTTATTCATCCTGACCAAAATGGATTTCTGCCAAAGAGACAAATTAAAGATAATATGAGAGTAATATTGGACACTTTGGAATATTATGAGGCTCTTCCCTAAAAATAAATGGCTTTGATATTTTTAGATGCACAAAAGGCATTTGATAATGTGAAGTGGAGAATCATGTTATTATTATTGGAACAGATGGGTTTGCCAGAAAATTTATTCAAGCAATACAAGCCATATGTTATAAGCAAATGGCAAAGGTAATGATAGAGGGAGAATTAACAGACTCTATCAATATAAGAAAAAGTACAACACAAGGTTGCCCACAATCAGCTTTGCTATTTAAGGCTAGGTCACATCCGCCGACGGATGCAAAACGTATGTAAAAAGGACGAGCAAATTTTGCATCCGTTATTATCTGCTCTCAAAACTGCCCCAAATTTTCATAAAGAGAACGGACAACAACGGAAAGGAACGGACGTGGGGAGGACGTAGCGAGAATGTTAAGCAGATGCTCAATGGAAGCCTAGCGGATGGAAGCGGATGGAAGTGGATGACACATCCACAGGGCTTCCGGGGGAGAACAGCGAAGCGGACGCGCAGTGGAAGGAGCGGATGCAGAGCGGATGCAGAGCGGATGCAGAGCAGATGACGCGGATGCATCACAGACACCTAGTGGATGCCTAACGGATGCCTAGTGGATGCAAAGCATTCACTGCACATGTGGGGAGGATGCATTGCATCAGCCCCGTGGATATAATGGGAAGCAGCTCGCAAGCAGGTCACCATTCAGAGGAAAGACCTGCTGCCAGACATATCTTCAGCCAACAACCATGGGGAAGAAGAGGAAGCCTGTGCCAACTTCTGCCATCCCTGGCAAGAAGGACAGGACCACCATCCCAACCCCGGCACTGACTCTGCTTCTGCTGGGGCTTCTGCTGCTGGTGCTGACTCTGCTGTTGCTGGTGCTGCTGGTGCTGCTGGTGCTTCTGCTGGTGCTGGTGCTTCTGCTGGTGCTGACTCTGCTGCTGCTGCTCCTGGTGCTGCTGGTGCTGCTGGTGCTGCTGGTGCTGCTGGTGCTGGTGCTTCTGCTGGTGCTGACTCTGCTGCTGCTGCTGCTGCTGGTGCTACTGCTGCTGCTGGTGGTGGTGGTGTGGTGGACCAGCCCCTAGAACCTCAAAGCCCTGCTGATGAGGGCCCAGAAGGCCCTGCCAGAGGGAGGAAGAGGCAATCATGCGAAAAGGGGGAGAAGAGACAGTACTCCATTGCAGAGGAACATGAGGAGGAGGTGCTTGAATGGCTGAGGGAGAATGAGTACCTCTGGAGGAAGGGACAAAGGCTCTATCAAGACACACCAAGCGGAAGCAGGCGGCTTGGAGACAGAAGGCGGAGAGCCTGGGCTACACTTTGGATGTCCTCCTGGGGTAGTGGAAGCACATGCACACCTGGTATGGGAAGCTGTACCTGAAGAAGTCTGGCCAGGCCGTGGTCAAGCTCATCAACCAGGAGACCTATGTCATGGCAAAGTGCAGTTTCCTGGAGGGTGAGGTCCGCCACCGAGGAGCAGTCCCTCTGTCAACCCTCTCTCTCAGGCAGCCCACAGACAGCCAGTCCTCTTCTGGCCAAGAGTCAGCTCCTGTGTCCAGGCAGGTATCTTTGGATACAACTCTTTATTAAATGCCCTTCATTGCAGGGCCACTCAACATACATGGCACAATTTCATCAGTGTGATGAGACAGGCTGAAGAAGCATCCATTAAGCATCTACCATCCTGTCTTGCCACTCCACTGCTTCAGCTGGGGAGTTGCACCAGTGTTTCAGGAGGTTGCACTGCTTCTTCGCTTCATGTGAGGCTCTGTTGGGGCCTTGCACATCCTCAGTGTCGATCAGGTTTTGCCCTTGCCTCCATTCCCCAGGCTCCATGTCCCCATTGCCTTGTTGGCGGTCCACGAGCCTGTTCTGCAACACTGGGTAGCGGGTGCGCATGAGATTGTGCAGGATGCAGCAAACTTCCATGATGTTCCTCATGATCTCTGGGCGATGCTGCATGGTGGTGAGAAGTATCTGGAACCTGTTGGCCAGGATACCAAAGGCATTCTCCACCAGACGTCTTGCCCTGGACAGCCTGTAGTTGAAGATCCTCTCTTCACGGGTGAGGTATCTGGAAGTGTAGGGTTTTATGAGGTAGGTTCTGAGGGAGAAGGCGTCATCCCCCACGATGAAGTAGGGCACATGTTGTGTGTCATTGGGCAGGGGGTCTGGATCTGGGAAGCCCATGATGAGGTTGCATTCCAGCCCCTCCTTGAGGACACTGGCGTTGTATACCTGTGCATCTGAAGCTGACCCATTGCCTGAAGCATTGATGTACATGAACTTGTAGTCAGCATCAACCATGGCAAAGAGGATGATGCTGAAGAAGCCCTTCTAGTTGTGATAAGTGGACCCTGAGTTGGCTGGAGCTTTGCAGGCCACGTGCTTCCCATCTATGGCTCCAACGGTGTGGGGGAAGTTCCACCTCTGATACCACTGTTCTGCAACTTTCTTCCAGCCTTCTTCAGTGGAGGGGCACTGGAGGAGCTCCTCCAGGTATTCTTCGATGATGGCCTGCACCACTTTTCTGACCACAATGCTGATGGTCTTGTGTGGCACCCTTCAGGTGTACTGCATGTTTCTGTATGTGGTCCCAAAGGCCAGGTGGTGCAAAGTCAGTGCCACCTTGAGCCCAGGGTCCAGGCTGGGCCAGAAGTTGGTGTTTGCCTTGGTCAACCTGGGTCTCAGCCCTCCACAACTTTGTCAAATATGGCTGGTGGAATCCTCATGAAGTGCTGGAATGCACGAGTGTCTTCGTTCCTCAGCTCCACCATCAGCTTGTCCTACAGTCCATACTCTGCTCTTCTCATGATCCATCTTCGGACCCACACACTTCTTGGACACCTCCTTTTCCTTGCGTAGAACAGGTGAAAGAGCCTGAATAGGGCTTGGCACTGCTGTAGAATGGTGGCGGCTACCAAAAGGAGTGTGCGACGATCCATGGTGGAGATGACTGGATGATGTGGAAGAGCAAGAGCAAGGCTGAAGAGGTCTGCACCGCAGGGCTGCTGGACTGAAAGTGAGATCCAGGTTGATTTCCTCCCCCTTTTTATAGGAAATATCAGTTTTCCACTAGGTGTCCTTCCACATATTCCAGGCATCCTCCAGACATCCTAAATATCCGAGATACGTCCCCTACACGAATGTTTTTTCCATTTTAATGCTTTATATGCGAGCTGCATCCTCTTTCATCCTTTCTATGTCCATACTACTAATGCTGCGCGGACGTTCCGTGTCCGTTTCACTTCGTCCCTCTTTCCGTTTTCTGCTGGAGCGGATGTGAGTTGCGCGTATGCACAGTGGATGCCAAGCAGATACAGCGGACGTGTAATGGATGTAGAACGTTTGTTCCCCGTATGTGTAGCGGATGTAGAATGGACACGGCGGAAAGTTCATCTGCTCAAAAAGTTTTGTGCAGCTCAAAAAGTTTTGTGCAGCTCAAAACCTTTTGAGCGGATGAAATCTCAGTAGATGGATGCTGGACGGATAGAACATATGAATCACGCACGCAGTGAGTACAGAACAGATGCATCGCGTTAACCAACAGAAGGCAAGCGTTTTTCTCCATTTTACATCCTCTTTCCATCCGTTGGTGCAATGTGACATGGGCTTTATACTATCTTTGGAAGTGTAAAATAGAACATATAAAAGGAATGGAAATTAAAAAGGAAGACTTTAAATTGCAAGCTTTTGCGGATGACTTGGCCATTATTTTAGAAGACCCTCTAGAAACAGCTCCAAAACTATTGGAAAAGATAGAGGCATATGGCAAGGTGCCCAGCTTGAAAATAAACAAAGATAAGACAAAGATTTTGACAAAGCATATGCTAGTAAGATAAAAAGAAAAATTGGCAGATGTATTGAAAATTCAAGTCACGAACAAGGTGAAGTATTTGGGGAAACATTTGACAGCAAGATGTAGTACACTAAAAAGAACAACTACACTAAACTTAAACAACAGATAGCACTAGATTTAACGAAATGGGAGAACCAACAATTGTCACTAATAGGGAAAATTTCAACAATCAAAATGAATATTTTACCCAGAATTTTATATTTGTTCCAAACAATACCAATTAGACTTGGAAAGGACTACTTTGAAAATTTAAACTAAATTGTGTTGAAATATATATGGCAAGGTAAGAAAGCGAGAATAAAGTTAAAACTCTTACAAGATGATAGAATTAGAAGGAGGATTTGGTCTGCCTAATTGGGAGTTGAACTACCAAGCTACAAACTTGACATGGGTTAAGGAATGGATAACATTAAGAAATACTAGATTGTTGAGATTAGAAGGACATGATTTGTTGTTGGGGTGGCATGCCTTTTTATAGTATAAAGGAACTAAAATACAGGGTTATTTTAGAAGACATCATATATGGGAGTCTGTGGTTAAATTGGGAGAAGATTAAAAGACAATGTTATTTGGAAATTCCAGTCTGGTTATCGACTATTGAAGCATTTTCTTATCCTATAATATATAAGAAGGAACAAACAGTTAGATATGGGGAAATTTTGAATGAAATGGGTGAACTTAAATCGATGCAAAAACTAGAGGGACAAGGTATAAAGATAATTGGCTTTCTTATGCACAAATACATTCAAGGCATGAAAAAGGTTTCTATAATAAATTGACTGATTTAGATAAGATTTTGACAGGTACTGATGAAAAGGTGATTAAAAAACTGTATGGATATTTGTTAGAAATTAAATTAGAAGAAGAACAAGTTAAAGAAACTATGATTGCGTGGGGGAAGAATTTTGAATATGGGATTGATCTAGAGAAGTGGCAAAAATTGTGATCTCAAAATTGTAAAATGACAATGTCAACAGCATTTAAAGAAAATTTGTATAAGATGTTTTACAGGTGGCATTTTCCCCTGACAAGAATAGCAAGAATGTTTAAGAATAAATCCGAAACATGTTGGAAATGTCATCAAATACTTGACTCATATTACCATATGTAGTGGACTTGTGCGGATGCAAAAAAATATTGGACTAAAATCCACAAGTGGTTGGAAAAAATGTCTAAAAAGCATATAGATTTGAAACTAGAGATATTTTTATTGGGAATTCTACCTGATACATACAGCAAAGATTTAAAATATTTGATTGTAAATGTATTAACAGCAGCTAGGATTGTATTTGCTAAAAATTGGAAAAATGAGAAAATACCATTGCAGGAAGAAAATATCAAGAAAATACTGGAATGTGCTGAAATGAGTAGATTGACATTTGAAATTAGAGAACAAGAGGATAAACAATTTTACAAAATTTGGGTCTTTTCTATCAATGGCTAGATAACAAAATATAGTTATAGAATATGTAGAATTATAGAAAATAATGAATATATAAATATATATTTCCTTTTTAAAATTATTGTTATTACATATATGAAATGTTTTTTGGATAGATTTGGGAGGACTATATGAATTGTTATAAAATAAACTCAGTGAAGTATAGCTATCTGGCAAAGTATGAGTGAACAAAATTATAGTCAAATGATTGATTAATAATAATACTAGGACATATGTGATGTGACTGTAATTGAGATTATGAAATCGATGCACAAAAAATTTGTAAACCAACCGACACACTGTTTGTACACTTATGGAAGAAAGTTGGATATTTTTATGTTTTGTTTGTTTTTGTTTGTCCTTAAAAATCAATAAAACTTAACCAAAAAAAAAGAAGATTGCGTTTATTGCTTTGCCCTGATCGCGTTGTGTAGTCCATATGTTCTTTCAGCGTTAGAGTTGCAGATTACAGGATAGTTTTTTCTGAAATCAAATTGTTTATTAGAGAGTAGGTTGTTTGTCTCTAAGTGGAGGATAATGGATTGATAATGATACCATGACTTTACGCAATGTAAAGAGATTTATGTTTTTCATAAATTTTCCACGAGGCTGGGGTCTTCTTTTCTGAAGATGGGGATTACCATGGCTTTTGACCATACTTTTGGCAAACCAGGATTTTTAACTTTCACTATATAAACTTTTGCTTTTTATTTTTAAATGTTAATTGATTGACTGAATGCTGATTTATTTGAATCCCCTTCTGGAGTATGCCTGTTTTTTCTGTTTTCTTTATTGGGTTGCTTTCACCAATTTATCTGATTTCTATATGGAAACATAGCACCTATATTGGACTATATTTTACTGAAGGAATTTGTATTTTACTAACTTAGATCAAACCAGTCAGAAACTATTCCTTTTCTTCTTTTTATTGCCCCCTGTTCCATTGATAAGCTTCACTGGATAACAAAGACTAAATTAAAAAGAGAAGGAGGAGGTTGAAACTCCAGGGGAAGAGAATCAGAGTAGAGTTGGAAGAAAACTTGGAGATCCTGGAAAAATGGAAAAGAAACAAGAACAAAGTACCATGCAGTCTATACTCAGAACTGGACCAGAAGGCTATCATGATCAATGGTATAAAAAAGTACTGAGCATTGAAAATAAAGAAGCGGTAATGCATTAAGTCTATCCTGCTCCTACCACAAGCTAGCCAAAATATCTAGCCATGCCATGTCCATCCCAATCTTAACCTGAATCCTGACTAAATAAATACATTCAATCAATTTCAACAGGCTCCTTTTATATTGCAGCAATAACACTTGTGATATTGATACAGTTATGGCTACTGCTAAATTGGAAATTACTTCAGTCAGGTGACTTGCCATGAACAGACTCATTTTACTATTCATCCAATTATGTAGCATATTTTTGTTCCTGGATTCTGTTGTTTCAACTACTCATGTCCAAAGACTGTGCAAAAATAGCTAAATTCATTGCAAAGTTTGATTTTGTGACAACAGGCTACAATTTTTCATCAAGTCAAAAAGTGGGCTGTGAAAATATTTACAGATCCCTCACATCCTTGACATAAACTGTTTCAACTCCTTCCCTCAAAACGATGCGATAGAGCACTGCACACCAGAATAACTAGACACAAGAATAGTTTTTTCCCAAAAGCCATCACTCTGCTAAAAAAAAAATTCCTTCAACACTGTCAAACTATTTACAAAGTCTGGATTACTGTTAATATTACTATTAATCCTCCCACCCTTCCTTTCACCCATCTCCTCTCACTTATGACTATATGACTGTAACCTTGTTGCTTGTATCCTAACTATTTTTATTGACTGTTTCCTAGTATGATTTGATTGCTTATTGTACCCTATGACTATTGTTAAGTGTTGTACCTTATGATTCTTGACTCTTGAAGAATGTATCCTTTCTTTTATGTACACTGAGAGCACATGCACCAAGACAAATTCCTTGTGTCTCTAATCACACTTGGCCAATAAAGAATTCTATGATCTATTCTATTCAACTGCTCATAGTTTTCAGCCTTGTGATTGCACAGAAAGCCATGAACTACTGCAGTGAAACTGTTCCAAGTCATTTTCTCCATCTTATTCAGCTTCTGGGCAAATTTGTCATACTTTATTTAGAGTAGAGTAGAATAGAATAGAGCAGAATAGAACAGAACAGAACAGAACAGAACAGAACAGAATAGAATAGAATAGAATAGAATAGAATAGAATAGAATAGAATAGAATAGAAGTTGGAAGGGACTTTAAAAGTCTCCTAGTCCAACCCCCAGCTCAGGCAGGAAATACTATACCATTTCAGACAAATAGTTATCCAATCTCTTCTGATAAACTTCCATTATTGGAGCATTCAGAAGTTTCTTGAGGCAACTTGTTGAACTGAATAATTGTTTAAATTCTCAGGAAACTTCTTAGTTCTAAGTTGCTTCTCTCCTTTATTAGTTTTCACCATTGCTTTTTGTCCTACCTTCAGGTGCTTTGGAGAATAGCATGACTCCCTCTTCTTTGTGGCAACCCCTGAAATATTGGAACATTGCTATCATGCCATGCCTTGTCCTTCTTTTCATTAAACAAGCATACCCAATTCCAGCAAACTGTTCTTTATATGTTTTAGCCTCCAGTCCCCTAATCATCTTTGTTGCTCTTCTCTACATTCTTTCTGGGTAGGGAAGAATGCAGTCAATGATGTTGGGCATGTGTGCAATGTTGCACATGTGCAATAAGAACTGACTGGGTGGAGAGGTGCTGGGCCAGCCAGGGACATGATTTGCTGATTCTCTGAACTGTGCAGAATCATAACAATCAGTTCTATAGAACCAGTCCGAACTGGTAAAATCCCACCCCAGCACTACATACTTCCTGCCATATAGATGCAGTTCCATTGAGGACTACATGCTGAGTGCAGTTACAGTTCCAGGTAACTGGAAAAGGTTACAGGTCAGCCAGTTACAAATCCGTCTAATGGTGATGCTATCTAGACCACATTTTTCTATCTTGTATTAGATTGTGGTCTACTTTATCAAATGTCTTACTAAAGTCCAAGTAAATTATATCCACAGCATTCCGCTGGTCCACTAATTTTGTCACTGTAAGATTTGTCTCTCATGATCTGTTTTTGACAAACCCATGTTGGTTTTGGATTATTACTTTGTTTGCCTCTAAGCATTTACTGATTTATTGCTTGATTATCTTTTTCAAAATCTTCCCAGGTATTGAGGTTAGGCTGATAGGTCTGTAGTTTCCTGGATCTATTTTTTCTCTTTTTTGAAGATGGAAAGTACATCAGCTCTTTTCCAGTCCTCTGGTAGTTTCCCTGTGCTCCAGTATCTTTGAAAGATATAGTTCAATGGTTCTGAGATCATGTCTGCCAATCCCTTCAGAACCTTGTGATGTAATCTATCTGGTCCTGGTGATTTGAACTCATCTAAGGTGGACAGGTGCTCACTTACCATTTTCTTCCTTATTTTAACTTGTGTTCCTAATCAACGTTTCGGAACAAAGTTTCGGGAGAATCTCATCTGCCATCATCAGGCTTCTGTATTGTGTCTGTCTGTGAGTCAGACTTTCATAGCCGTTTCTGTTTTAAATTTGGTGCTAGCCTACGCTGTGCCAGAATGGTTTTTTCTTCATCCTGATTGTTTGGGAGTCTTGGTCTGTGTTATTGGTCTTGGAGCTTGCTGTGTTCTGTTTGATTAGTGTTTCTAATATCTTCTGTCTGTTTTGTAGCTTTTTTTGTCTTGATTGGCTGGCAACATTGTGTTTCCTATATTGGAGGCTTTTAGTATGGCTTGGCTCCAAGTAAATGGATGGCTATCATTTATTAGGAAGCTAGGTTTCATCTGAGTGCCTGGTTGGGGTGTGTTTGAGCTGGAGGTATCAGGGGGAGTCTGTTTGCGCCCCGGTGTTTGCCTGGCTTGTGGTGTGGGAATTTTTTTTTTTTTTTTTGAGAGTGCAGGCTTCCAGATAATTAACAATCTGGTGGAGTCATCTCTTCTATTCATGCTTTCAGGTCTTTCTTCAATCTCTATGGCTTCTGTGATAATTCTGTGGCTGGGATTTTCTATAGTGGCTAGGGTTTGGGTGCCATTGAAGTCGATGCTATGACCTGTTGCTTTCATGTGTTGGACAAGTGAGGAAGTGTGTTCCAGCTTTTTTACTGCATTTTTGTGTCCATCCAGGTGTGTTGTAACTATGTATCATTTATGTGTTTGCAACTGTGTATCATTGCAACTATGTATCATTCAGGCATTTGCAACATTGTATCATTCACGTGTAATCATTAAGCTTCTGTCT
>BLBF01000036.1:527268-566495 GCA_015471245.1 Laticauda colubrina
TTAAATTAAATTAAATTAAATTAAATTAAATTAAATTAAATTAAATTTTTTGCCAGTGCAAGACTAAATATTTGATAAAACATTAGGAGAGTGATGGGAATGTCATCAACTGAACGATCTCTACCTTGCTAGTCCCTTGACGCCCACAGGCCTAATGCCGTTACCCAATTTGGGGAGAGTTGCATTGGTGCCTTACAATTTTTTCCTCTGGAAAGTCCAGTTGCCTCCTGAAAAAGCACCTTTGGAACAACCATGACCTGGATGACTGAGAATCTCTGTAGACTTTTAGCGATGCAATTTGGGATGAACACCCTTTGAATGGTGTGGGAGTGGGAATGGATTTCCAGAGGAAAAAATTGCAGACTACAGGAACCAGGAACACTACTCAGGTGATCTTGAGGACACAGATAAAGCTTGAAATGCTTCAATGACCCTCTAAAAGGATGCAAATTATTATATGTCTGCAAGGAATATAAATCTTTCCGTTCTCCATTATCCAGAGCTAAAGAAGTTTTTTGGATGAGAAGTGAAATGTCTTCAAAAGAAAAACAAGAAATTCCAATTGCATCCTGAAAAAAGCACCTATGGGATAACCATGACCTGGATGACTGAGAATCTAGTCTAAAGAAAATAAGGATTAAGGGTGGGGGTGGGATTCAAATTTTTTAACAACCGGTTCTGTGGGTGTGACTTAGTTGGTGGGCATGGCTTGGTGGTCATGTGACTGGCTGGGTGTGGCCTACTCAACATCACTCACATCGAGGCATGCATCTCCTTGCCTGGCCTCTCATGACTGTGGGGATGCTGCAACAGTTGTAAGTGTGAAAAACGGTCATAAGTCACTTTTTTTCAGTGGCATTGTAACTTTGAATGGTCACTCCACACAAGCAAAGTACCAGCAAAGGAGGGAAAAAAAAACTCCAGAGACGTTCCTGAGACAGGAAGTCTAGTCCTTCCAAGAATGTAATAAGGGTTAACGAAAAGACACTTTCTGTAAGCAACACCAGTATGTTTCCTTCCTGCCTTCCTTACAGGATTAGGCCAGTATTTTTTTTCTAACAACCAGTTCTCCGAACTGCTTAGAATGTTAACAACTGGTTCTAGCGAATATCTGCGAACCTGTAGAATCCCACTCCTGGTTAAGGGGACATGACAGTACTGTTCCAATATTTGAGGGGTTCTTATAAAGATAAGGGGGTTCAAACTATTTTCTAAAGCACCAAGAGGCAAGGCAAGAAATAATGGATGGAAACAAACTAAGGAAAGAAGCAATATAGAACTAAGGAGAATTTTTTTAATGGTGAGAGCAATCAACTAATAGAACAGCTTGCCTTCAAAATTTGTGGGTGTTCCATCACTGAAAACTTCAAAAGGAAACTTTATAATAATTTATCTGAAATGGTCTAGAAGATGTCCAAGGTCCCTTACAACTCTATTGTTCTATGTTCTATATATTGTAGGAGTGCTGCTACCACTGACTTTGTCTTTTGCACCCATTTTAAAGTGAGAAATGTTAATGCAGCTGTATAAGATGACCAGGCTGAGCCCAAGGGTGGGGTCAAATGTGCCATTAATCATGAGTCCCTTCATGCCCCACAAGTCCAGTCCACTTTGAATTCCTTATTTAACACCAAATTGCTTTAACTATTAGTAATTCTGATTCTTGCAGAGAATTTAATCTTGTAATAAATCTTTATACCCATTTAAACTGTTTGGAATTTCTGATTTCCCTGGCACTTAACATTAATTTGAACTACTTACCTTGACTAAAATTTTCATGGACTCTGGAACACCCAAGCCCAGATCCCAGAGCTGCAGCAATAGCAGATGAAAGAGAACTGTCCTCTACCAGCAGTTGCCAAGATGGCACTGAAGACAAAATCAGAAATTTTGCAGCTAATTTTCAACAAATGATGCAACAAATGAAGATTTTTCCACAACCAGTTTCCTACCACAGAGATTCACTGGTGAGTCTGAAAAGACAAGAGTTGGAAAGGGATCTTGTAGGTCATCTAGTTCAACCTCGCTGCCCAAGCAAGAGACCCTGGCCTTCAGTCTCTTCTTGAAAGCTTCTTGTTAAAAGATAGATCAAAGATTTTCAACTTTGAGCAGAATCAGTCATAATAAGAAGAGAAGATGGTGGCAGCAGTACAGGTAGCATGAGGAACTCCAGCAGGCATGGGCAGCACTAAGCAACAAGCCCTCTAATACCTGCACATCCAGGTGGAAAGCCTAATACCCGAGACTTGCCAGCAAGCCAGAAAACAGCTCATTCCTCGGTGGGCACTAAGTTTGGGAGCACTCTATTCAAAAACACTCAATGATCTGTGACTCAATCCATCCTTTCTAGAAGATAAGGTGTTGGGGCTCACCAGTACTGGGAGGCTCAATGATCATCCTGGCAGGGTGGTGAGACAGTGAGATTCATCCCATCCTTGCAGGCTGGTGAGCACTGGGAGCTGTGAGTTGGTCTTCAGATGTTTGCAGCCAGGGTGTGAAACAGACTGCTTCCCCCCTGCTGCCCCTCTTCCCTCTTCACCAAATTGCAAATCCAGATTTTCTCTTTAAAAGGACAGTAACTTTGGACTTTCAATAAGTAGGAAAGTATTGTTATAACCAAACTCCTGTGAAGATTGGAGGCAATTTTATTTCCTGTGATAGAAGCAGAAGTATATTGAAGCCAGGAGCAAATGCTCAATACAAATCTGAGTCTACATAGTAAAAATATAAACTGTTCAAATTGCCAGTGCAAGACTATCTTTCTTTCTCTTTCTCTTAAAAGCAACAAACTTTGAAAGTGTATCTAAATTAACTAGGAGAGGGCCAGAAATCCCATTCATCAAGGGAAAACAAAACAAAAAATTTCCTGTTGCCTTCCAGTGAATTGTTCTGTTTATCTCTGCTAAAAAAGGGGCCAGAGATTCCCCCCCCATCAACAACTTTTCATCTTTACTATCTCAAAAACTCAATCTACAAAACAAAAAAGAGAGTGTAAACCCTTGCTCAATGACTGTTTTCAAACATCCCAGGAAAAGAGACCTCCTGCCAGTTTATAAAGGGTTATAAACCTATTCTCAGATGTCAGCAACAGCTAAGCAAAACAAAGCAAAGCAATAACCAATTACTTACCAACTCTCAATACTACTTTATACTACTTACTTTCATTATCTCAAAAAAATCAATTTCTTTAAAATAATTTTTATCAAATGATCAATTTATTTATTTATTTATTTGCTTAGTATGATTGAATGTTTAGTGCATATAGTGTAATTACTGAATATCTGATTAGTAAAATCAGTGATTTAGTGAATTTAATTGACCAGCGTGTTTAGTAATTACTGTAATAAATTAGGCTGTTTGTTGCTTAGCAAAATTTGATTAGAGTGATTTGAATAACCAGTTGATTGATTGATTGATTTTTAGTAATAAGCAACCTTACTTTTGATTTTTTCTCTAACATATCAATTAACATTTATTAATTACCAACATTCATTAAGTAAATGTCTACCTATCACATTAACTAGCTATTGTAATTGATCACCGTACTATTGCCATTGATCATGACAGCCAAAAACTCCAAACCAAAACAAAAGAAAAATATCTCTACCATGCACATGTTTCAAATGTCTTGAAACCATCGATGAAAGCGACATTTACATCAAATGCTGCCTATGCGATAATCTAGTCCACCCTGCCTGCTTAAATGCAAACAAAAACCTAGCTGATATTGTTAAAAATTCAGTTACGTTCTTTTTTCTATGTTCATCATGTTCTCCTAAGCTAAGCAAACTGAGTACCCTACATGACAGAGTTGAAAGCATGGAATCACTCATTCACTCAATAGAAGGACGCTTAGCAACACATTTTGAAACAACTATACAAGCAAGCCTAATTTCTCTTGAAAAGAAAATACAGTACAGATAAGTGAGTACCTATCAGCTCAAAATCAAACCCCACAACAACCACAACCATTACTTCAACTGCAATCACAACTACAACCAAAAATAACCACCAAACCACAGTCACAAACAATTACTATCCCTTCAAACAATTCCACCAATAATATCTCCTTACTCATCAGAGACATCATGGAATCTGAACAGAAACATCCAAATGCCATCTTATTTGGTCTTGAAGACAGCAACAATCAGATGACATCACCAGTTCATAATATCAAAAGCAACTCTAATACAACAAACATCTCTCCTGAAGATATCATTAAAATAACCAGAGATGGCCATGGGTACAAATACAATGATGGCTTTGTGGCCCCAAGATTTTGTAGAGTTGGATGCAAAACTGAGTCCAGCAAATGCATATTCATTCATACAATAAATGCCATTGCAAAAACCAATCCCAACCACAAAAAACTTCGCTTAAGACCAGACTTATCCATACTGCAAAGAATCCGCTCCCATGAACTCCATGCAGAACTCAGAAACCATCTAGACAATGGAGAAAAGGACCTATACATTGAATACAGATCTGATTCCATCAAAAGAAAGTCATACAACCCACAATTCTGCATCCAACCCCATCTCATCTAATCCAAAATCACTCAAAACTAGGCATGCATGCCCCTAACTACCTCTATTCCAACCACAACTGGCCTTAAATCCAAGCTACTCAATGCAAGAAGCCTTGGAAATAAAATACCTGAATTTCTCCTCTTACAAAATATGGCTAAATTCGACATTATATTTGTCTGTGAAACATGGCTCAGCACATCTCTCCCTGACTCCATTACCACAGTAAGAGACAATCATGTTTACTGATCAGACTGTGAAATCCGTAAAGGAGGTGGTGTTACTATTATCTATGAAAAGTCCCTACTTCTAAAAAACATCCAAGTTACCCAGGAGCTTGCTATTCCTGAGACCATCATTTGCTATCACATTTCAGTTCTTACTATGTTACAGAGCACCTGATTATAACATCGAACATGCAAACAAGCTAAATACACTATTAATATGGGCAACATCCTGCCCACACACTTTCATCTTTCTTGGTGACTTCAATCCACCTCATATTAACTGGACGAATGTACAACTGAACCCACACAAGCAACCTTCTACAATGCAGTAACAAATCTGGGAGTAGAACAACTAGTACCCAACAACACTAGACTTAACAACTGCCTCAATCTCATCTTCTGCAATAGTTTGAAATCAATTTATGGAATACAAATTAAAAAACTTTTTTCCAACAGTGACCACAACATGACTGACTTTTGTCTCAACATACAACCACACAAAAATCATCACAATGATGGAATCCTTAAAAAAAGGCAACTATGATCTTACAAACAAGGATCTTTCATGCCTTGATTGGAAATTTCTATTCACTGGATGCAGTACTGTAGAAGACCATTGCAACATATTTTAACTTGAAGTCAAAAGAGTCATCAAACTGTATGTACCATTAACAACTCCCAAAACCAGAAAAAAAAAAAAAATTACCCATAACAATAAGGAAACTTCAATCCAAAAAGAGATCACTTTGTCAGAAAAACAAATCTACCAACTTCAAAAGTCGATATAACAATTTACGCCACCAGATAAAAATTGAATGCACCAATTATCACATTAAACAAGAAGAAAACCTTCAACACACCAATTCCACCCATGCTTTCTACAATTTTATCAACAACAAACTAAAAGACTCAAGGTCCATCCCATCCCTGAAAGGACCTAATGGTCTGCAACGATGACACTATGAAAGCCAAAGTCTTTAACACATTCTTTGGCTCAGTATTTGTAAATAGCTGTCAGCCTTCAAGATCTTCTACTATTACATTGCATCTTTCGGCTGTCATAAGAAATGGGGGGGGAGGGGAGAAAGGGATAGGTCTGGGAAGTGAGCTGGAGGTGTTACATTCTTCTGTTGTGTAAATGGGGGGGGAAGCATACAATAGAGTTAGGTTTCTATTTCTCGCTTAGCTTTCTTTTCTCTGCGCAACTGCACCACCTCCAGAAGCAGCATCAGCAGAAGCCCCAGCACCAGAAGATCGAGCCCGGGCAGCAGAAGCCCCAGCAGAAGCAGAGTCAGGGCCAGGGGGTGGGAGGGTGGCCCTGTCCCACTTGCCAGGGCTGGCAGCAGATGGCAGAGGCTTCCATTTCTTCCCCATGGTTGTTGGGTTGCTGGCTGGCTGGTTGGCTGGCTGGCTGGCTGGAGAGCTGTGTCTCGAAGCAGGTCTTTCCTCAGAATGGTGATGTCAGCCTTCAAGATCTTCTACTATTGCTTTGCATCTTTCGAGTGCCATAAGTAACGGGGGGAGGAAGGGAAAGTCTGGGAAGTGAGCTGGAGATATTAAATTCTTCTGTTGTGTAAATGGGGGGGGGGGAGCATACAATAGAGTTAGGTTTCTATTTCTTGCTTAGCTTTCTTTTCTCTGCGCAACTGCAACCCGTTATCAAAATATGCCAAGGTCAACAGACAGAGGCCTCATCATCACCTGAAGATGCCCACATGATCATATTCACATCTTCTAATTGGAAGTGTCATCTGAACTATTGGGGGTGGGAACATTTCCATCACTTTGTATATGTGAATTGTGCGCCTAATTTCTCAGATTCAGAATTCTTTGGTTGCTACCACTTCACTTTCAGTAAAAGATGTCTTTCCTCTAAACTAAAGAGTCTAAGTATTTCTTTCCTGGATTTTGAATGGAGCTCCGCCTGACATTATTCTGAATCACCCACCAGCCCACCCGGAGAGAATACCCAATTTTCTTCTGAGGGGGCCTGGACATCATGTCATCTTCAAATAGTGACCAAGAGGATCCGGGAGCCATTGGAGGGCAAGATTCTGTGCTGGTGCAAGAAGCCCAATCGCTAGCAGAACTCAGTCTGGAAGAGGATCCAGCTGTGAAGCCCAGATGGTCAGTGGGGGTTGGTTGGAAAGATCCAGAGAAGGAACCCCCCCGGAGTCACAACTACCCGCTGGCGTGCAAAAGAGGAGCCTTGGCAAGAGAAGGAAAAGAGAGAACTCTTACTAGATCAAGCCAGGAGACTCCTGAATGAAGCCTTTGAACAACCCCAAACTGTACAAAGGTATGAAGGGGGAGGGGAAGTAACCCCAGCCAGAAGAAGCAGAGCAGCCCCCTCTCCCATAAATCAACCCGATCCAGCAGCAGCCCCGGGGCCCTCAGCAGGAGGTGTGATTCCAAGAAGGCGTAGAGCTCCTAGGCTGCCTCCGTTAGAAGTAAAATACGGGGGGATCCCAAAACCTTGGGATTTTTCCAAGCTCAACTTTGGAGCCATATGGAAGAATATGGGGAGGATTTTCCCTTAGAAGCAGCCAAAGTGAGGTGTGTTACCAGGGCTCTGGAGGGAATCGCAGCAGAGTGGATGGTGACCTTGCATAATGATAATGCTCCTCAGTTGCTGAACTACAACCTGTTCATGGCTTCACTGAGGGCTAGGTTTGAGGACCCACTGGCAGAGCGCAAGGCCCGAATTAGGATGAAAACCATAAAACAGGGGCGGAGGTCTTTGGCTGATTACACCCAAGAATTTAGACAGTTAACCAGCCATGTGCAAGGCTGGCCCCAAGAAGCCCTGATAGAACTGTTTAAAGATGGGTTAAATGAAGATGTGTACTAGAGATGCATTGCTAGAAGAGACCCCAATGACTTGCAGATATGGTACTTGCTGGCAGAAGAAGTGGAGATTGATTTAACCCGGAGCAAACGGCGGGGAGATTATGGGTGGAGCAAGTTTTCCCCCCCACGTCCTCAAGAGGCTCCTAAGTATCAGAGGGGAGGAGCAAGACCCAACCCCTCAGCCTGCTTTCGATGCTGGAAGGAAGGTCACCGGGCTGTGAACTGCAGAGTCAAGCTGGAGCAAAAAGGGGCGCCAAAGGAAGGAAAGAAACCTGAAAAATCCCCAGCGAAGCCTCGCGAAACAGCACTAAAGTCGAAAGAGACAGCAGAGGTCGCCCTCCCGCAGGAGAGGAATCAGAAACCCCAGTGACCCCTGAGGAGGAGGATTTCGATTCGGAAGACGACTTCCTGGTAAGTCCAAGTGTGGGTCCTATGACCATTCCGGTGAAGTTAAGGGTACCCAATTCAGGAGTCAAAGGGGAAATGCTAGCCCTGTTAGATTCTGGGTGCACAAGGTGTATAATCAACACGGAAGTAGTGAAGAAAATGGGCCTAAAGCTAAAACCTTTGAAGATGCCCATTTCCTTTTGCCAACTAGATGGATCAGTGGCTGGAGGTTGCCCCTCATGTTTTGTCACGGAACCTATAGAAATGATCATGGGAGAGCATGATGAGACCCTGCGTTTTATTGTGGTTCCTGGGATGGAGCAACCATAAATACTAGGACTGCCCTGGCTCTGGAAATGGAACCCCCAGGTTGACTGGAGGAAGGGGTTGTTGCGCATACGCACAAAGCAGCGACCGAGAGGAGGGGCCAGATCCCAGCCGAAGCCTGAGGACCTAATTGAAATAGCTTCCACAGGTACTGAGCCCGTGAAAGGGGAGGAGAAAATTCCCAAAGAGTATTGGGATTTAAAAGAAGTATTCAGTGAGAAGGCCTCGGATGAGCTTCCGCCTCACTGGCCAACAGACTGTGCTATTGAGATTTTGCCTGGGGTGAAGCTCCCGAAACCAAAGTTGTCCTCAATGACCCCACGGGAATTGGGATAGCTAAGATTGTTTACAGATAAAAATCTGGAACGTGGTTTCATTCAACCTGTGAGACCCCGGGTAGCAGCCCCAGTGTTGTTCCGGGAAAAGAAAGATGGTTCCAAATGCTTGGTGATGGATTACAGAAATTTGAATGCTATTTCTGTGGAAAACGTGTACCCCCTTCCTTTGATGAAGGACATGTTGGCTCATTTAGCGAAGGGAAAGATTTTCACGAAGTTGGATTTGAGAGAAGCATACTACCGAATTCGAATTAAGGAAGGGGATGAGTGGAAGACCGCTTTTAACTGCCCGATGGGTTGCTTCCAATTCAACATTCTTCCTTTTGGTTTACAAGGGGCCCCAGCTGTATTCATGCAAATGATCAACCAAGTGTTATATGAACATTTATACAGGGGGGTTCTGGTTTATCTTGATGATATCCTTATCTACACGGAAACTCTCGATGAACATGTGAAACTAGTGCCGTCGGTTCTACAGAAACTGTGTGCTGCTAAGTTGTACGCTAAATTGTCAAAGTGTGAATTCCACCAAGACAAAATTGACTATTTGGGATATCACATTTCATCTGAAGGCATAGAGATGGATCCAGAGAAGGTGCATGCTGTATTGGAATGGGCTCCACCACGCACCAGAAAACAATTTCAAAGCTTTTTGGGATTTGCAAATTTTTACCAGCAATTCATCCCGACGTTTGCTAAGATAGCAATGCCCATCACAAATCTCTTAAAAACAAAAGGGGAGGTGAAGCCAAGGCCAGGAAAGCCACTGGAGTGGTCCATGGAGTGCCAAGCAGCTTTTGAAAAGCTAAAATGACTGTTTGCTACAGAACCAGTGCTGAAGCACCCGGATATGGACACTCCTTTCGTGATTCAAGTCGATGCAAGTGATGTGGCTATCGGAGCGGTGTTACTTCAAATCAACGAGAAAGGGACCTTACAGCCTTGTGCGTATACCTCCCATAAGCTGTCTGAAACAGAGAGAAGATGGGCCGTCTGGGAGAAAGAAGCTTTTGCAGTTCGTTGGGTCTTACTGACCTGGAGACATTTCCTGGAAGGAGCAAAACACCCATTTGAGGTACGGACTGATCATAAGAATTTGGAAGCCTTAAAACTGCCCCGGAAACTGTCCCCTAAACAAGTTCCCTGGGCCCAATACTTCAAGCGATTCAATTTCTCATTGAAGTACATTCCAGGAGGGAAGAATTTCATGGCGGTTGCTCTCTCTAGACTACTCCAATATAATAGTATGCACCAGGAGGTTATAAGCCCAATTGTCTCAGCCAAACATCTAGCCACCCCAGTGATCACCAGAGCCCAAAAGAAGGACCAAGAAGTGGTTTTATCGAATGACCTAACCGAACAATTAAAAGAAGCTTTAAAACTGGATGAATGATTCCTGGCTCATTCAAGTAACTATACAGTTAGAGATTGTTTGGCTTGGGTGGGGGCCAAGTTGTATGTGACACAAGTGCTGAGGGGCCAAATACTACAACAGGCTCATGATTCTAAAGCAGCTGGCCACTTCGGATTTGTGAAGACCTTACATCTGGTTAAGCGGCAATTCTGGTGGCCTACTTTAAAGAAGGACATTGAAGCTTATGTAGCTAGCTGTCCAATTTGTGCTTCGGCAAAGAGACCTCCTGATAAGCCAGTAGGATTGTTACAAAATGTAGCTTGACCAACGGCCCCCTGGAAGGAAATCTCTATGGACTTTATAGTAGAACTGCCCGAAAGTGGTGGAAACACGGTCATCTGGGTAGTGACTGATTTGTTTTCCAAACAAGTACATTGCATACCTTGTTCCAAGATTCCCTCTGCTAAGACGTTGGATAAACTGTTTATTTCACATATCTATAGGTTACATGGCGTTCCGGAACGCATAATCTCTGACAGAGGGTTCCAGTTTACCTCAAATTTTTGGAAAGAATTCCTGAAGTTAATAGGCTCCACCCAGGGGTTAAGCTCCACCCACCACCCCCAAACTAATGGGGCCTGTGAGAGGACTAACGCAATGTTAGAACAATATCTAAGATGTTACATAAATTATCAACAAGATAATTGGTCCGAATTATTACCATTTGCCGAAGTGGCATATAACAACTCTGTACACAGTAGTACTGGATTTACTCCATTTAAAGTGGCTTCGGGACAAGATTTCGTTCCCATACCTGAACTTCCTCGTGAAAAACCTAACATCCATTCGTTAGTTGAATGGATAACTCAACTCCAAGTTAACTGGCCAATGACACGCAAAACATTAGATGAGGCCCATCAAGCTCATAAGAAATTTGCAGACAAGAAAAGATCCCCACAGAAAGTATATAAAGTGGGCGACAAGGTTTTCCTGTCCACCAGATACCTGCAGACCACTCAAAAGTCAAAGAAGCTTGGTCCTAGGTATGTTGGTCCTTTCACGATTGAATGGATTATAAATCCTGTAACAGTCCAGCTGAACTTACTGAAAACTCTTCGACGAATTCATCCAGTTTTCCATGTTAGTTTGCTAAAACCTGAATGTACTTCTGATTTCAGACCCATCCAGGCTGACCCTCACATACCAATACTGATTGAAGGTGAACAACATTTTGAAGTTAAAGAAATTCTGGAATCTCGCAAATGGAGAGGTCGTCTCCAGTGTCTTGTAGCCTGGAAACATTCCCCTTCTTCGCAAGCCGAATGGGTGAACGAAAATGACGTTAAAGTCCCTAAGTTGATCAAAGCATTTCATTCCAAGTATCCTGATAAGCCTTAGGAGTGTATTGTTTGGTACTTGTTTAATTATTAATAATTGTCTTTATATTTTCTCCTCTCTCTCCTCTAGGACTGATGGTTTTCCTTTTTCTAGGAGGGCTGAATGTCAGCCTTCAAGATCTTCTACTATTGCTTTGCATCTTTCGGCTGTCATAAGAAAAGGGGGGGGGGATGGGAGAAAGGGATAGGTCTGGGAAGTGAACTGGAGGTGTTACATTCTTCTGTTGTGTAAATGGGGGGGGGAAGCATACAATAGAGTTAGGTTTCTATTTCTTGCTTAGCTTTCTTTTCTCTGCGCAACTGCAACCCGTTATCAAAATATGCCAAGGTCAACAGACAGAGGCCTCATCATCACCTGAAGATGCCCACATGATCATATTCACAACTTCTAATTTGAAGTGTCATCTGAACTATTGGGGGTGGGAACATTTCCATCACTTTGTATATGTGAATTGCACGCCTAATTTCTCAGATTCAGAATTCTTTGGTTGCTACCACTTCACTTTCAGTAAAAGATATCTTTTCTCTAAACAAAGAGTCTAAGTATTTCTTTCCTGGATTTTGAATGGAGCTCTGGCTGACAATAGCAATGGATCATGCCCAGTATTTCGTCATCAAACCACAGGCAACTAAAATGATGGAATAACACATATCAATTTCACAGAAGAAATTGTTGAAATAGCACTATGCAATCTAAAACCATCTCTATCTATCGGTCTGGAGAGAATATGTGCGTAGTTCTTCAAATAGCTATCCACCACCTTAGCTGAACCTATAAGCATTATCTTTGAAAAATCTTTCAGGACCAGCTCTTTGTCAAAACTATGGTCACAAGCCATGGTCATCCCCATCTTCAAAAAGGGAGACTCCAGCCTCGTGGAATATGACAGACCCATCTCTTCATGTTGTTTCACCTATAAAGTCATGGAATCAATTATTAATCAATCCATTATTCTCCACTTAGAGAGAAACAACCTACTCTCTAATAAACAATTTGGTTTTAGGAAAAAACTATCATGTAATCTGACACTCTTACACTGAAAAAATGTTTGAGTTGGACTACACAACTTGATCAGGACAAATCATAAGACACAATCTACATAGACTTCCGTAAAGCCTTTGATTCAGTGGTACACAACAAACTACTCCTAAAACTAAAATCTTATGTTATCTCTGGACACCTGCATAACTGGATAGAAGCATTCCTGTCAAACAGACAACAAATGGTGAAAATTGGGAGCTTCCTATCAAATTCTGTACCTGTCAACAGTGGTATCCCCCAAGGCAGTGTTCTGGGACCAAATCTTTTCATACTCTACATAAATGATCTCTGTGATCATGTCACGAACAACTGGGTTCTTTTCGCTGATGATGTAAAGCTATTCAACACCATAGACAATACTACAATGCTTCAAAAAGACCTTGACTATGTATCAGAATGGTCAAACAAATGGCAACTTCAAATCTCAACAAATAAACGCTCTGTCCTCCATATTGGCAAAAAAAAATCAGAAAATGAAATACAAGCTGAATAGTCAAGACCTTGTTGATGATGCAAACTCTGTCAAGGATCTTGGAGTACTCATCTCTAATGATCTAAGTGCGAGGGCCCACTGTAACTACATAGCCAAAAAAACATTAAGAGTTGTTAACCTAATCTTATGTAGCTTTTTCTGTGGCAATATTACACTACTAACTAGAGCATACAAAACATTTGCTAGACCAATACTCAAATATAACTCATCAGTCTGGAACCCACATTACATTTCTGATATTAACACAGTTGAGAAAATCCAGAAATATTTCACAAGAAGAGTTCTCCACTCATTGCAGAATACCTTATGCCACCAAACTTGAAATTCTAGACCTAGAAAACCTAGAACTTTGCCAACTTTGGTATGATCTATGTATAGGACATAAAATCATACATTGCAATGTCCTACCTGTCGATGAATACTTCAGCTTCAACAATACATAACAATACAAGAGCACACAATAGATACAAACTCAAGGTTAACTGCACCAAACCTAATTGTAGGAAGTACAACTTCAGCAACAGAGTGGTTGTCATGAGATGCTCCATTCAAAATCCAAGAAAGAAATACTTAGAATCTTTAAATTAGAGAAAAGTTATCTTTTACTGAAAATGAAGTGGTAGCAACCGAAGAATTCTGAATCTGAGAAATTAGGCGCGTAAATTACATATACAAAATGATGGAAGTGTTCCCCCACCAAGAGTTCAGATGAAAATACCAATCAGAAAATGTGAATATGATCATGTGGGCATCTTCAGGTGATGATGAGGCCTCTGTCCGTTGACCTTGGCATACTTTGATAATGGGTTGCAGTTGCGCAGAGAAAAGAAAGCTAAGCGAGAAATTGAAACCTAACTCTGATATATGCTCCCCCCTCCTCATTTACACAACAGAAAAATGTAACACCTCCAGCACACTTCCCAGACTCATCCCCTTCCCCCCCCCTGTTTCTTATGACAGCTGAAAGATGCAAAGCGATAGTAGAAGATCTTGAAGTTTGAGATTCGACCCTCCTAGAAAAAGAAAACCATCAGTCCTAAAAGAGAGAGGAGAAAAATATAAAGACAATAATTAATCATGAGACAATTACAAAGGAATACACTCCTAGGGCTTATCAGGATACTTGGAATGAAATGCTTTGATCAACTTAGGGGCTTTAACATAGGTTTCATTCACCCATTCGGCTTGCGAAGAAGGGAAATGTTTCCAGGCTACAAGACACTGGAGACGACCCCTCCATTTGCGAGAGTCCAGAATTTCTTTAACTTCAAAATGTTGTTCACCTTCAATCAGTATTGGTATGTGAGGGTCAGCCTGGATGGGTCTTAAATCAGAAGTATGTTCAGGTTTTAACAAACTAACATGGAAAACCGGGTGAATTCGTCGAAGAGTTTTCAGTAAGTTCAGCTGGACTGTTATAGGATTTATAATCCATTCAATCGTGAAAGGACCAACATATTTAGGACCAAGCTTCTTCGACTTTTGAGTGGTTTGCAGGTATCTGGTGGACAGGAAAACTTTGTCACCTACTTTATATAATTTCTGTGGAGATCTTTTCTTGTCTGCAAACTTCTTATGAGCTTGATGGGCCTCGTCTAATGCTTTGCGTGTCACTGGCCAGTTAAGTTAGAGTTGAATTATCCATTCATCCAATGAATGGATGTTAGGCCTTTCATGAGAAGTTCAGGTATGGGTACAAAATCTTGTTCCGAAGCTACTTTAAATGGAGGAAATCCAGTACTACTATGTATGGAGTTGTTATATGCCACTCCAGCAAATGGTAGTAGGTCGGACCAGTTATCTTGTTGATAATTTATATAACATCTGAGATACTGTTCTAACACTGCGTTATTTCTCTCACAGGCCCCATTGGTTTGGGGGTGCTGGGCGGAGCTTAAGCCCTGGGCAGAGCCTATCAACTTCAGGAACTCTTTCCAAAATTTTGAGGTAAATTTGACCACTCTGTCAGAGATTATGCGTTCCGGAATGCCATGTAACCTATAGATATGTGAAATAAACAGTTTAGCCAATGTCTTTGCAGATGGAATCTTGGAACAAGGTATGCAGTGTACTTGTTTGGAAAACAAATCGGTTACTGTCCAAATAACCATGTTTCCACTGCTTTCGTGTAATTCTACTATGAAGTCCATAGAGATTTCAGGGGGCTGTTGATCTAGCTACATTTTGTAACAACCCTGCCAGCTTACCAGGAGGTCTCTTTGCTGAAGCACAAATTGGACAGCTAGCTACATAAGCTTCAATGTCCTTCTTCAAAGTAGGCCACCAGAATTGCCACTTAACCAGGTTTAAGGTTTTCATAAATCCAAAGTGACCAGCTGCTTTAGAATCATGAGTTTGTTGGAGTATTTGGCCCCTCAGCACCTGTGGCACATACAGCTTGGTCCCCACCCAAGCCAAACCATCTCTAACCGTATCGTCATTTGAATGAGCCAGGAACCAATCATCAAGTTTTAAGGCTTCTTTTAGTTGTGTGGTTAGGTCATTTGATAAATCCACTTCTTGTTTCTTTTTTTGGGCTGTGGTGATCACTGGGGCGGCTAGATATTTGGTCGAAACAATTGGACTTATCACTTCCTGGGAAATACTATTATATTGTGGTAGTCTAGAGAGAGCATCTGCCATGAAGTTCTTCCCCCCTGGAATGTACTTCAGTGAGAAATTGAATCGCTTGAAATACTGGGCCCAGCGGACTTGTTTAGGGGACAGCTTCCGAGCCGTTTTTAGGGCTTCCAAATTTTTATGATCAGTCCATACCTCAAACGGATGTTTTACTCCTTCCAGGAAATGTCTCCAGGTCAATAAGGCCCAACGAACCACAAAAGCTTCTTTTTCCCAGACGGCCCACTTTCCCTCTGTTTCAGACAGCTTATGGGAGGTATACGCACAAGGCTGAACAACTTTGAAGTTGTTTTCTGGTATGTGGGGGAGCCCATTCCAATACAGCATGCACCTTCTCTGGATCCATTTCTATGCCCTCAGATGAAATGCGATATCCCAAATATTCAATTTTCTCTTGATGGAATTCACATTTGGATAGTTTAACATACAACTTAGCGGCACACAGTCATCAAGGTAAACCAGAACCCCCCTGTACAAATGTTCATGTAACACCTGATTGATCATCTGCATGAATATAGCTGGGGCCCTTGTAGGCAAAAGGAATAATGTTGAATTGGAAGCAACCCATTGGGGAAGTTAAAAGCGGTCTTCCACTCATCCCCTTCCTTAATTCGAATTCAGTAGTATGCTTCTCTCAAATACAACCTCGTGAAAATCTTTCCCTTGGCTTGGTGGGCCAGCATGTCTTTCATCAAAGGGAGGGGGTACATGTTTTCCACAGAAATAGCGTTCAAATTTCTGTAGTCCACCACTAAGCATTTGGAGCCATCTATCTTTTCACGGAACAACACTGGGGCCGCTACCCAGGGCCCAGCAGGTTGGATGAAACCACATTCCAGATTTTATCTACAAACACTCTTAGCTCCTCTAATTCTTGTGGGGTCATTGAGTATAACTTTGGTTTCGGGAGCTTCACCCTAGATAAAATTTCAACAGCACAATCTGTTGACCGGTGAGGCGGGGGCTCATCCGAGGCCATTTCACTGAATACTTCCTTTAAATCCCAATATTCTTTTGGAATATTCTCCTCCCCTTTCAAGGGTTTATTACCTGTGGAAGCTATTTCAATCGGATTCTGAAGCTTCGGCTGAGATCGCACCTCCTTTTCCAGTCGCTGATTGGAAAAGTATGCGCAATGACCCCTTTTTCCAGTTAACCTGGGGGTTCCATTTCTGGAGCCAGGATAATCCCAGTATTAACAGTTGCTCCATCCCAGGGGCCACGATAAAACACAGAGTCTCATTATGCTGTCCCATAGTCATTTCCACAGGTTCCGTGATAAAACGTGCAGGGCAACCCCCAGCCACTGATCCATCTAATTGGCAAAAGGCAATGGGCATTTTTAAAGGTATTAGCTTTAAGCCCATTTTCTCCACTACTCCCGTGTTGATTACTCACCTTGTGCACCCAGAGTCTAGCAGGGCTAGCATTTCCCCTTCGACCTCTGAATTGGGTACCCTCAACTTCACCGGAATGGTCACAGGGCCCTCCTTTGGACTTACCAGGAAGTCCTCTTCTGAGTCACAATCATTCTCTTCAGGTGTAGTCAGGGTTTCCGACTCCTCTCCCGCTGGAGGGGTGACCTCTCCCACCTCCTTCGTCTTTTGCGCCACTTCACAAGGCTTTGCTGGGGATTTTTCAGGTTTCTTCCCTCCTTTTGGCACCCCCTTTGGTTCCAGCTTCACTTTGCAGTTCACAGCCCGGTGACCTTCCTTCCCGCATCGGAAACAGGCAGAGGCATTGGTTCTTGCTGCCACTCCTCCCCTCTGAGGTTTGGGGACCTCTTGAGGACGTGGGGGGGGAAGGCTTGCTTCACCCAGCGCCTCCCCGCCGTCTGCTTCAGGCTAAATCAATTTCCACTTCTTCTGCCAGCAAGTACCACATCTGCAAGTCATTGGGGTCTCTTCTAGCAATGCATCTCTGGTACACATCTTTGTTTAATCCATCTTTAAATGGTTCTATCAGGGCTTCCTGGGACCAGCCTCGGATATGACCTGCTAACTGTCTAAATTCTTGGGTGTAGTCAGCCATTGATCTCCGCCCCTGATTTATGGTCTTCATCCTAATCCGGGCCTTGCACTCTGCCAATGGATCCTCAAACCTAGCCTGCAGTGCAGTCATGAACAGGTTATAATTCATCAACTGGGGAGCATTATCATTATGCAGGGTCACCATCCACTCTGCAGCTGTTCCCTCCAGAGCTCTGGTAACACATTTCACTTTGGCTGCTTCTGAGGGAAAATCCTCCCCATATTCTTCCATATAGCTCCAAACGTGGGCTAGGAAAAACCCCAGGGATTTTGGATTTCCCCCATACTTTACTTCTAACGGAGGCAACTTAGGAGCTCTATGTCTTCTAGGAATTACACTTCCCTCTGGGGGGTCCGGGGCTGCTGCTGGTTCGGGTTGATTTATGGAGAGGGGGCTGCTCTGCTTCTTGTAGCTGGGGCTACTCCCCCTTCCCCTTCATACCTTTGTGCAGCTTGGAGTTCTTCAAAGGCTTCATCAAGGAGTCTCCTGGCTTGATCCAGTGAGAGTTGTCTCTTTTCCCTCTCTTGCCATGGCTCCTCTTTTCCACACTGGCACGTGGTTGTGATCCTGTGTGTGTGTGTCCTTCTCTGGATCTTTCCAGCCAACCCCCACTGACCATCTGGGCTTCACAGCTGGATCCTCTTCCAGATTGAACTCTGATAACGATTGGGCTTCCTGTATGAGCAAAGAATATTGCCCTCCAATGGCTCCCAGATCTTCCTGGTCACTAGTTGAAGATGACATGATGTTCAGGCCCCCTCAGAAGAAAATTGGGTGTTTTCTCTGGGTGGGCTGGTAGAGGGAGATTCAGAATAATGTCATGAGGTGCTCCATTCAAAATCCAAGAAAGAAATACTTAGACTCTTTAATTTAGAGAAAAGTTATCTTTTACTAAAAATAAAGTGGTAGCAACCAAAGAATTCTGAATCTGAGAAATTAGGCGCGTAAATCACATATTCCAATTAGAAATTGTGAATATGATCATGTGGGCATCTTCAGGTGTTGATGAGGCCTCTGTCCGTTGACCTTGGCATACTTTGATAACGGGTTGCAGTTGCACAGAGAAAAGAAATAGAAGAAATAGGCGAGAAATAGAAACTAGAAATAGAAATTAGATATTCTATTTCTAAGCGAGAAACAGAAACCTAACTCTGATATATGCTCCCCCCTCCTCATTTACACAACAGAAAAATGTAACACTTCCAGCACACTTCCCAGACTCATCCCCTCCTCCCCCCCTCCCTGTTTCTTATGACAGCCGAAAGATGCAAAGCAATTGTAGAAGATCTTGAAGGGTGACAGTGGTCAATGTCTGGAATACTCTACCCAACTCTGTGTTTTTTTTCCCCAAACCCCAAAAGCTTTAACCTTAGACTGTCTACTATTGACCTCACCCCTTTCCTTAGAGATCTGTAGAGAAAGCACAAAAATGCAGCAACGTGCCTACCATCCCTGTCCTATTGTTTCTTTTATATTTTTTTTCTTATATATATCCATGTATTCATAACTATGTTTTTACTTATACCTATTATCTTGTAAGCAATTGACAAATAAAAATAAAATAAAATAAATAACAGATGGGAACATTCCTTTTTGAAACCACTGCCAAACTTAGCTTCTTTTCAAACACAGCTCCTCAATTTTTTCTACATCTAGATTTAGGCAATAAGCATCACTGGTTTTATTTTATGCTTTACCTGATTTAATTTTATCATTAAACACCAAGTCAATTTGATTCTGAGGTTTCCTCATTATCCTTCATGCACCCACTCAGGATACAAGATAATTGACCATTTCTTGGATTATAGGATTTCCATATGATTTATAGATTTCATGGCACCTTTAGAGATGTAGCTGTCTTCAATCATCAGAAACCTTAAGAAACCTTAAATTTCTTTCCTTTCCAAGTTAACTGTTTTAACATTTTCAATCTCACGGACCTGCTAATATTAAATATATCTGTTCTTAATTCACTTCTGTTTGTATATCTTCCTCATTCATGAGGTCCTGTAGCAAGGTTATGGGGAGATCATTCAAAGCCCAAAGAAATAGACTCCATCCTCAAGGCAAAACTTATTGTTGCCTTGAATGCATCCTTGACTGACTCACTATCCCATACCCAAGCTTAATACTTGATTCTATAATGAAACTTCTTAATTAAATTTATCTCACTGCAGCAATTCTTTAGAACTTGATTGCTCATCCCATTTTTTTCAAGTTTATCTTTTTTATTGAGTTATAATGTATTATAAAATACAAAAATAAATAGAAAAGCAGTGGAGGAGGAAAGGGGAAGAGAAGAGAGGAAAGATAAGAAGAAAAAAGAAAGAAAAAATCATTGACTTCCAATTCTCTCTGTTACAGTAAAATAAGGTATTAACATAAAATCAAAACTTTTTTGCTTTTTCATAATAATATGAACAAGCCATTTCTATAAAATGTATCAGTCTAATTGGTAAAACCCAAAGTCAGAGTTTCATTCTTTTCCACATCAAGAAGTTCAGAAGCAATTTCCACGTGGAAACAAAAGTACTATGTTCTTTTCTTTAATCAAAGAGGTCAATTTTGCCAAATCCATCAACTTCTGCAACCATTCATCTGTCGTAGGAATCGAAGTGTCCTTCCATTTTTGTGCATAAAATAGTCCTGTCACTGTAAACATATATAGTAACAAAGTTCCAATTTTTTTTCTCCAATTCTTTTTCCATTAAGCCCAAAAGGAAGAAAAGTTCTAGTTTCATTTTTATTTCCATTTTCAAAATTTTCTGTATCAAAATATGAATCACACTACATTTTTTTTTGCTATATCACATGTTCACCATAGATGATAAAAAGTCCCCTCTTCACTGTTACATTTCCAACATTCATTTGACATACCTTTATAAATCTTACATAATTTATTTGATGTTAAATACCAACCATACATCATCCTATTGAAATTTTCTTTTAGATTATAATTTAATGTAAATTTTAAACCCTTCATCCAAATATTTTCCCATTGTTCAAGCATCACATTATATCCAAAATTCCTTGCCCACTGAATCATACAATGTCTTACATGTTTGTTTTCCAAATTCAATTTCAATAACATTTTATAGAACTAAAGGCCCTGTCACACTGCCCAACGGATGCAAAATGTTTGTAAAAAGGACACAGCGGATGAGAAAAATGTTCCATCTGTTGTTATCCGCTCTCAAAAGGGGCAAAAATTTGCATAACCAGAGTGGATAACACGGAAAGGAACGGACGGGGGGAGGATGCAGAGCGGATGGAAAACGGATGTAGAGAGGAAGCCTTGCAGATGGGAGTGGATGAGAGAGGATGGCACATCCGCTAGGCTTCCGGGGGGCCTCAGCAAAGCAGACGCGGAACGGAAAGAGTGGATGCAGAGCGGACGCGGAACGGATGAAGCGGATGCAGAGCGGATGAAACGGATGCAGAGTGGAAGCCTAACGGATGCACAGTGGAAGCCTAGTGGATGCCTTGCATTGCGCATGCGGAGGGGATTTATTGCGTCAGCCCCATGGATATAAAGGGAAGCAGCTCGGAAGCAGGTCACCATTCAGAGGAAAGACCTGCTGCCAGACGCACTGAGTGCCTTGCCTGCCTGCCTTGCTGCCTGCCATCCTGCCAGCCTTGCTGCCTGCCATCCTGCCAGCCTTGCTGCCTGCCAGCCTTGCTGCCTGCCAGCCTTGCTGCCTGTCTGCCTGCCAGCCTTCCTGCCAGCCTCCCTGCCAGCCTCCCTGCCACCCAGCAACCCCATAACCATGGGGAAAAAGAGGAAGCCTCAGCCATCTGCTGCCAGCCCTGGCAAGAGGGACAGGGCCACCCTCCCACCCCCTGTCCTTCACTCTGCTTCTGCTGGGGCTTCTGTTGCATGGGCTCACTCTTCTGCGGCTGGGGCTTCTGCTACTTCTGCTTCTGGAGGATCGGATGATGATGCTTCTGGCAGTGGTGCTTCTGCTCGTGCTTACTCTGCTGATGCTGCTTCTGGTGGTGGTGCTTCTGCTGGTGCTTACTCTGCTGAGGCTGCTCCTTGTCCTGCTGGTCCTGCTCGTCCTGCTCGTGCTCCTGGACTTGCTCGTCCTGCTCGTCCTGCTCGTGCTCCTGGTCCTCCTGGGGCTCCTGGTCCTGCTTGTGCTGCTGCTGCTGCTACTGATGATGATGATGATGATCCTGCTGGTGCTGCTGCTGCTACTGCTGCTGCTGCTGCTGATGATGATGATTTTGATCCTGCTGGTGATGCTGCTGCTGCTGCTGCTGATCATGATGATCCTGCTGCTGCTGCTGGTGGTGGTGTGGAGGAGCAGCCCCTACAAACTGGAAGCCCCTCTGATGAGGGCCCATCTGGTCCTGCCAAAGGGAGGAAGAGGCATATGCGGGAATGGGAGAGGAGGCAAGACTCCATTGAGGAGGAACACGAGGATGAGGTGCTGGAGTGGCTGAGAGAGAATGACTATTTGTGGCGGAAGGGACACAGGCTCTACAGGGACACCAAAAGGAAGCAGGCTGCTTGGAGAGAGAAGGCGGAGAGTCTGGGCTACACGTTGGAGATGCTCCTCGGCTGATGGAAGCACATGCACACTTGGTACGGGAAGCTGCACCTCAAAAAATCAGGCCAGGCCATGGTTAAGCTGACGGACAGAGAGACCTACGTGATGGCCAGGTGCAGCTTCCTGGAGGGTGAGATCCACCACCGAGGAGCAGCAGCAGCAGCCCCTCTCACGACCCTCTCTCTCTGGCAGCCTGCTGAGAGCCAGTCCTCTTCCGGCCAAGAGTCAGCTCATGTCTCCAGGCAGGTTTCTGTGGAGTGTGCCACAGCGGAGAACCCGCGGACAGGTGTGGTAAGCGTGGTGGAGCACATGGAAGACTCCCTGGTGCAGTGGGAGAAAGGAGACGGCACTTCCACCACAGCCCTACCCGCATCCACCCACAGCTCCACCTCCACAGAAAGGCAGAGAGCCAGGCAGGAGGGGCAGAGCCACACTGTCCTGCTGGAGATCAGGGACACCATCTGGAGCAGCATAGATCTCCTCTCTCAGCTGGTCCACACCGACTCATCCTCCAACCGCAAGCCCTTCCTCACCTATGTCAACCAGACCCTCACGGACATGGCGGAACCCCAGTACCAGGTGGTGAAGGACTGGATCACTGAGCTGCTTCACAACCCTCCAGACCCAGAGGAACCTGCTCCCACCCAGTCCAGGTCTGCTCCTCCACCCCAGGTGATGTCCCTCCCATTCCAAGGCTTTCCACAGGCCCTCACCTACCAGGGCTACGGCTACCAGGAGATCCAGCAGAACAGGCAGCAGCTCTTCCCAGTCCAGGCACAGAGTCATCGGATGACACCGTTGCCACTGGTTCCACCGATGCCACTGATGCCACCCATACCAATGATACCACCGACGACAGTGATTGCCACCCATGCCACAGATGCCACCAACGCCAGTCCTCAACCAGCTGCAGACCAGACAGCCCCACTACACTGTTCCTTCCTCCACCCCAAAGCCAAGCCTGGACTCAGTACATCTGTCCTCGGTCCTGGGGCTTACACCACATGGCATGGAGGAAGAAGTTCTCAACATCACAGGGCTGAGCCAGCCATACCTTCACCTGTTGTCCTCTTGGGGCCAGGCACCCCAGTGGCGCTTCAGACCAGCACTGCAGCAGCAGCCACCTCCACTGCACCTGGACCCTTCACCCCTGAGATTGGACACACCTCCGAGTGACCAAGAGGAGTGCCAGAAACTGGGTAGCTGGCTACCTGTAGTCTTTATTTGGACACTTGACTTGGGTCATTTTTCTTTTACAGCTTGTGATTAATAAAGTTTATCTTTGCTTCACACACTTGGTTCATTTATTTATATCAATAAAGTCTTGGTGGAAACTTTTAGAAATGGTTTAAGCCTTTGCATGCTTGTGGGATGGGTAAGGATAGCAGTGGGATGGGCAGGGATACCTTTGGGATGGGTAAGGATATCAGTGGGATGGGCAGGGATACCTTTGGGATGGGTAATAGCTGTGAGATACATAAACCTCCAGTGCAAGCATCGTGGGACTGTATGGTCCACCCTCCCAGCTGCCACACCTATGGTCCTTCATTATCAATACTGATGTAAGCATTGATCCACACATTTGAACATAAACACAACTCTTTATTAAATGCCCTGTTCATTGTAGGCACACCCAACATACATGGCCCAATCTCATCAGTGTGATGAAACAGGCTGAAGGAATATCAATTAAGCATCTATCATCCTGTCTTGCCGCTCCACTGCTCCAGCCGGGGAGTTGCACCAGTGTTTCAGGAGGTTGCGCTGCTTCTTCCTTTCACGTGAGGCTTTGTTGGGGCCTTGCACATCCTGAGCGTCTATCAGGTTTCACCCTTGCCTCCATTCCCCAGGCTCCATGTCCCCATTGCCTTGCTGAAGGTCCGCGAGCCTGTTCTGCAAGACTGGGTAGCGGGTGCGCATGAGATTGTGCAGGATGCAGCAAGATTCAATGATCCTCCTCACAGTCTCTGGGCGATGGTGCATGGTAGTGAGAAGTACCTGGAACCTATTGGCCAGGATGCCAAAGGCGTTCTCCACCACCCGCCTTGCCCTGGACAGCCTGTAGTTGAAGATCCTCTCTTCACGGGTGAGGAGTCTGGAAGTGTAGGGCTTCATGAGGTAGGTTCTGAGGGAGAAGGAGTCATCCCCCACGATGAAGTAGGGCACATCTTGTGTGTCGTTGGGCAAGGGGTCTGGATCTGGGAAGCCCGTGATGAGGTTGCGTTCCAGCCCCTCCTTGAGGTCACTGGCGTTGTAAACCTGGGCATCTGAAGATGAGCTGTTGCCTGAAGCATCGATGTACATGATCTTGTAGTCAGCATCGACCATGGTGAAGAGGACGATGCTGTAGAAGCCCTTGTAGTTGAAATAAGTGGACCCCGATTTGGCTGGCGCTTTGCAGGCCACGTGATTGCCATCTATGGCTCCAACGGTGTGGGGGAAGTTCCACTTCTGATACCACTCCTCTGTAACTTTCTTCCAGGCTGTCCAGGGCAAGTCGGGTGGTGGAGAATGCCTTTGGCATCCTGGCCAACAAGTTCCAGGTACTTCTCACCACCATGCAGCATCGGGCAGAGACCGTGAGGAGGATCGTGGAAGCTTGCTGCATCCTGCACAATCTCATGAGCACCCGCTAGCCAGTCTTGCAACAAGGCATTGGGGACATGGAGTTCCAACAAGGCATTGGGGACATGGAGCCTGGTGAATGGAGGCAAAGGCAAAACCTGATAGATACTGTGGATGTGCAAGGCCCCAACAGAGCTTCACATGAAGGGAAGAAGCAGAGCAACCTCCTGAGACACTGGTGCAACTCCCCAGCTGGAGCGGTGCAGTGGCAAGACAGGATGATAGATGACTAATGGATGCTTCCTTCAGCCTGTCTCATCACACGGGTGAGATTGGGCCATGTATGTTGAGTGGGCCTACAATGAACAGGGAATTTAATAAAGAGTTGTGTTTATGTTCAAATGTGTGGATCAATGCTTACATCAGTATTGATAATGAAGGGCCATAGGTGTGGCAGCTGGGAGGGTGGACCATACAGTCCCACTATGCTTGCACTGGAGGTTTATCTATCTCACAGCTATTACCCATCCCAAAGGTATCCCTGCCCATCCCACAGCTATTACCCATCCAACAGGTATCCCTGCCCATCCCACAGCTATTACCCATCCCAAAGGTATCCCTGCCCATCCGACATCTACTACCCATCCCAAAGGTATCCCTGCCCATCCCACAGATATTACCCATCCCAAAGGTATCCCTGCCCATGCCAAAGTTATCCCTGCCCATCCCACAGCTATTACCCATCCCACAGGTATTCCTGCCCACCCCACTGCTATCCTTACCCATCCCACAAGCATGCAAAGGCTTAAACCATTTCTAAAAGTTTCCACCAAGACTTTATTGACATAAATAAATGAAGCAAGTGTGTGAAGCAAAGATAAACTTTATTAATCACAAGCTGTAAAAGAAAAATGACCCAAGTCAAGTGTCCAAATAAAGACTACAGGTAGCCAGCTACCCAGTCTCTGGCATTTCTCTTGGTCACTCGGAGGTGTGCCCAGTCTCAGGGGTGAAGGGTCCAGGTGCTGTGGAGGTGGCTGCTGCTGAAGTGCTGGTCTGAAGCGCCACTGGGGTGCCTGGCCCCGAGAGGACAACAGATGACGGTGTGTTGAGGAAGCTCTCGGACAGCTGGCTCAGCCCTGTGATGTTGAGAGCTCCTTCCTCCATGCCATGTGGTGTCAGCCCCAGGAGTGAGGACAGATGTTCTGAGGCTGGGCTTAGCTGTGGGGTGGAGGAAGGAGGAGTGTAGTGGGGATGTCTTGTCTGCAGCTAAGTGAGGTGAGGTGTGGTTGGCATCTGTGGCGTGGTTGGCATCTGTGGTGTGAGTGGCATTTTGGCGTGGGTGGCATCTGTGGCGTGGGTGGCATTGGTGGCATGGGTGGCATCGGTGGCACCGGTGGTGTATGATGTACCTGTGCCTGGACTGGGAAGGGCTGCCTGTGCTGCTGGACCTCCTGGTAGCCGTAGCCTTTGTAGGTGAAGGCCTATGAAAAGCCTTGGAAGGGCAGTGACCTCACCTGGGGTGGAGGAGGAGGCTTGGACTGGGTGGGAGCAGGTTCAGCTGGGTCTGGAGGGTTGTGAAGAAGATCGGTGATCCTGTCCTTTACCACCTGGTACTGTGATTCCGACATGTTCATGAGGGTCTGGTTGACGTAGGTGAGGAAGGGCTTGCAGTTGGAGGATGGCACATTGGTGTCCCTGATCTCCAGCAGGACAGTGTGGCTCTGCACCTCTTGCCTGGCTCTTTACCTTTTTGTGGAGGTGCAGCTGGGGGTGTATGTGGGTTGACCTGTGGTGGAAGTGCCCTCTCCTTGCTCCCACTGCATCAGGGGATCTTCCATACGCTCCACTACGGGTAGTGCAGCTGTCGGGGGGTTCTCCACCGTGGAACACTCCACAGATACCTGCCTGGACACAGGAGCTGAATCTTAGCCAGAAGAGGACTGGCTCTCAGCAGGCTGCCAGAGAGAGAGGGTTGTGAGTGGGGCTCCTCCTCGGTGGCGGATCTCACCCTCCAAGAAGCTGCACTTGGCCATCATGTAGGTCTCTCACTCCATCAGCTTGACCTGGCCTGGCCAGATTTCTTGAGATGCAGCTTCCTGTACAGGTGTGCATGTGCTTCCACCAGCCGAGGAGCACCTCCAAAGTATAGCCCAGGCTCTCCGCCTTCTCACTCCAAGCAACCTGCTTCCTTTTGGTGTCTCGATAGAGCCTGTGTCCCTTCCGCCATAGGTACTCGTTCTCCCTCAGCCATTCCAGCACCTCATCCTCGTGTTTCTCTTCGAGTGAGTATTGCCTCCTCTCCCGTTCACGCGTCTGCCTCTTCCTCCCTCCGGCAGGGCCATATGGGCCCTCATCAGAGGGGCTTTGAGGTTGTCGGGGCTGCTCCTCCACACCAGCAGCAGCAGCAGCAGCAGCAACAACAGTAGCAGCAAAAGCAGGACCAGCAGGACCAGCAGGACCAGCAGCAGCAGCAGCACCAGCAGCACCAGCAGCAGCAGCAGGACCAGGATCAGCACCAGCAGAGTAAGCACCAGCAGTGCCAGCAGGACCAGCAGGACCAGGATCAGTGGCAGCAGAGTAAGCACCAGCAGCGCCAGCAGCACCAGCAGCACCAGGAGCACCAGCACACCAGCAGCACCAGGAGCACCAGCAGGACCAGGAGCACCAGCAGCACCAGCAGGACCAGAAGCAGCACCAGCAGAAGCCCCAGCACCAGGAGCAGTGCCATCAGAGTAAGTACCAGCAGTGCCCCAGCACCAGGAGCAGTGCCAGAAGAGTAAGCACCAGCAGAAGCAGCAGCACCAGGAGCAGCGCCAGCACAAACTCCAACACCAGAAGACTCAGCCCGAGCAGCAGAAACCCCAGCAGAAGCAGAGTCAGGGCCAGGGGGTTTTGACAGTGGCCCTGTCCTTCTTGCCAGGGCTGGCAGCAGATGGCAGAGGCTTTCTCTTCTTCCCCATGGTTGTTGGGTTGTTGGCTTGCTGGCTGGCTGGCTGGCTGGCTGGCTGGAGCTGTGTCTGGCAGCAGGTCTTTCCTCTGAATGGTGACCTGCTTGCGAGCTGCTTCCCTTTATATCCGCGGGGCTGACACAATGCATCCTCCCCGCATGTGCAGTGAACGCTGTGCATCCGCTAGGCATATGCTAGGCATCTACTAGGCTTCCGCTCTGCATCCGCTTCATCCGCTCTGCATCCGCTCTTTCCGCTGAGCATTCACTTCGTTGTGCTCCCCCGGAAGCCCTGCGGATGTGCCATCCGCTCCCATCTGCTTCCATCCGCTAGGCTTTTGTGGAGCATCCGCTTTCCATCCCCTCTACATCCTCCCCCCGTTCGTTCCTTTCCGTTGTTGTCCGCTCTGCTTATGCAAATTCGGGGCATTTTTGAGAGCGGATAACAACGGATGGAACATTTTCTCGTCCACTGTGTCCTTTTTACAAACATTTTGCATCCGTCAGCCAATGTGACAGGCCCTTTAATATCAGATACGTAATGTGGGTTCCAGACTGATGAGCTATATTCAAGTATTGGTCTAGCAAATGCTTTGTATGCTCTAGTTAGTAGTGTGATATTACCAGAAAAAAAGCTAAATAGGATTAGGTTAACAACTCTTAATGTTTTTTTCGCTATGTAGTTACAGTGGGCTCTAGCACTTAGGTCACTTGAGATGAGAATTCCAAGGTCCTTGACAGAGTCTGGATCATCAACAAGGTCTTGAATATTCAGCTTGTATTTTATTTTGAGACAAAAGTCAATCATGTTGTGGTCACTGTTGGAAAAGGGTTCTTTAATTTGTATTCTGTAAATTGAATTCAAACTATTGCAGAAGTTGAGATCGAGGCAGTTGTTTAGTCTAGGATTGTTGGTTACTAGTTGTTCCAGTCCTAGATTTGTTGTTTAGATTTGTTCTTTGTTTGCTTCATAAAGTGTTTTATATTTATGCCAAACTCTAAGTATGACATATCTAACAAAATGATTATTAAAATCAACATTAACTTTACTTTTATCATATCCTAAGTAGCCATGCCATCCAATCCTTAATTCATGGCACTCTAGTTCAAGTAACCTTGTTCTGGTGCTCACCCATTCTTTTTCCCAGGTCAAAAATTGCGCATCAAAATATAATTTCATATCTGGTAGACCCAAACCCCGTCTTTCCTTAGCATCTTGCAGTAGCTTATATTTAATTCTTGATTTGTTCCCCTACTATATGAACTTAGAAATATCATTCTGCCATTGTTTAAATGAATTATCAGTTGTAAGCATTGGTAACATCTGAAATAAAGAAAAATCATCTTTGGTAAGATATTCATCTTGGTTACAGAAATTCTATCCAATAATGATAAATGCAATTTATTCCATCTTTGTAAGTTCTGTTTAAAATCACAAAGAGGGATGAGTTATTTTGAAACAGTTTTATATTTGTATTTGTCAACATAACCCCTAAGTATATCACCTTTTTGTCAACCTAAAACCAGATTTTTTATTCAGTATTTCACTATCCTGAGAAGACACATTCTTGATCAGCATTGTTATTTTCTGTTTATTTATTTTGAACCCTGCCAAAGCCCCAAACTCATTTATTGTCATCAAATATTCTATGTTATACTTTGGGTCATCTCATTTTTATAGGAAGATGCATGTAACACAGAAATTAGTGAGACTAGCTTTCTTTCCTCCCTCTTCCTCCATCCCTTTGCCAGAGCACTTCTATTGCATGCAGGGAGGTGAAAGTAGATGGGATAGCTTAATATATCCTGAAATGTTCTCCCTTCTTCTCATTCTGTTGAATGAAAGAAACCATGGTTAACGTGTGGAATTTCTACACTTATTAATCTAAGTCTGTTGCTTCATCATGTAAATACATACTTCCCTCCATAGCAGCCCACAACTATTGATTTTCTTAACAAATATTGAAGAGGTATATTTAGTTTAGATCCATTACAAGGATGACTACATAACTGTGTCAGATTATTGTGTTTTGTGAAGAAAAACTTAACTAAAGGAGAATGCCTTATGTTTCACTAAGAAATCATCTTTCTGACTCTGTAACATCCATGGAAGTTGAAACTTCTGTCACATGGGGATGGATTTGATCTCCCATTGTCTTTGTACACTTATCTGAAACATAATAATCTCAGAGAGAAAATATACATTCTTTCAGAAAGATTGCAGAAAATATTTTCATATAAATTTCTTTCATATGTAATTTCATATAATTCATTTCAAAAGGCAAGCTAAGGAAAAACTGTAAAAGTTAACAAGTACAATGGGGTGTTTATGTTAATTTTTTTTGAAAGAAGTGCAGGCATTTTTATGGGTGTCAATAATATGATCCTTAGTCTGAAGCAATAACCTAGGACCATTTCTTGATAGACCTAATTCTGTTCATCCCACACTTTATTAAGCTTGTAGAATTAAATTACAGATTTGGAGGAACAGAGAGAATTGTAAACCTGAGAGGAGATGGTTAGATCAGGGATTAATTAGTAGAGCTGTGCCGTGCTTCCAATTAGATTCCAAAGTGAAGGGTGTTCGATGCCAGGTCCAGGATCTCATAGTGTCTCATTAAAGCGTCACTGTCACCTTCCAGTATCAGGTGCAGATAAAAGTAGTGGATATCACAGGGCAATTTAGAAAAAAAAAAAGCCTTTTTCTTTAAATTGCTGGATTTTTAAAAAATTCTACAAGCTGAACCTAACAATTAAATATATACCCTCACCACACAGAAATAGAAATGGCAGAATTCTATTATGGTATGAAGAGAGTGGTACTGACAGAAAGACTGTGTGGTCTCTATATAATTGTATCCTACTTAGCTTTTCACTTGTCAGGAAAAAACTGCACCCTTTCTGTAGGTTTCTTACCCACAGAATAAATCCTCAGATCCCTGTACACTTTGGCTCTATTGAGTAACTATGCAAAATAATTATAGATATGATTCAGTTCAGTAAATGAGTCCCTTTACTGTTGAGAAGAATTGATATACATAATATTTGTTCACTGTGGTATATTTTGCTTACCATATAGATCACAAAAACACTTGAAAAATAGCCTGTTAATTTTGTTTTCTGCCATCAAATTGACTTTATAAAGTATTGGGGGAAGACACGATGGCTCAGTGGCTAAAGATGCAGAGCTTGTCAGCTGAAAAACTGACAATCTGGGTTCAAGACCCCAATGCCATGTAACAGGATGATGTTCTGTCCTTGCCCCAGTTCCTGCCATCCCAGTAGTTTGAAAGCATGCAAATGAGAGTAGTACCACTTTGGTGGGAAAGCATTCTGTGCACCTTGGCATATAGTCATGCTGGCCACATGACCACAATAATGTCTTCAGACACTGTTAGATCCCTCACCTAAGAAACAGAAATGTGCAACATCCCCTAGAGTTGGTCATGAATGGATAAGTGAGACCTTTACCTTTAAAAATTAATGATACCTTTGAAATTGATATTGAATATCTGGAGCATATTGTGCATAGTCAAGAAATTATTGAACAATTATTCAGAACTTACAGGACAAATGCCTTTTCTCAAATTATCCTACTTAGGAAGAATACATGAAGACCTAGCATTCTGGAACAGGCTCTAATTCTGGGGAAGTTAGAAGGAAAGAGGAAAAGAGGGCAGCCAGGTGAAGGTTCGATGGACTCACTTAGATGGCCATTGTGCACAGGTAAAACAGCTAAAGGAATAGATTAAGTTCAAATCATGTGGAAGAAAATCTATCACTCTGGATCTAAGAGTCAACACTAAGTTGATGGCACATAGTCTGTAAATCAATTATGATCAATGTCAAGAAATAAGTACAGTCAGATGGTGCTGCTTGCAGATAAAAAATGTGATGCAAATATGCCAAAAAGATGGAGTGGTAGCCCCATTCACTCTGGATGGAGAAAGGAATGTGCTGTACATATCAGTTTTCAAATTTTTATCCCAACTCCGTTCTTTCCACAAAGAGTTACGATTTATTCCTGGTGCAAGCTTAACTGTGGAAATTACTATTGCAATCTGTGTCCTTGAGAGATTGCAGCTTTGCTATAGAGGTTTACAGAATTGCTCTGTGTTGACATAACTCTGTTGTTTCAGAAAGTGAGGCAACAACTTACCTTCCTATCCAAAATTAAGATTGAATGATAAAATATTGTTTTTAGGATAACCTGTAGTGAGACTGGGCAGAAATTTCCCATCTTTTCTTGACCTCTCTCTGGCTTTTGATACTATTAATCATGGCATTTTACTTTCTTCATGAAGTGGAAATAGAGACTGTCTTCTAACTAGGTAATGTTATTGGACTCAAAGCTTCTGCTTAAATATCAGATGGCAACTACCATGTCCATTAGAGCCTTTCCTTGACTGTGAGAAGAAGATTCTTCTCATAGTCACTCATGCTTTACATATACAATGGACTCTGACTATAATCAGCTTTTGAAAAGTTAAGAGTATTACTATAAAATGATATCCAATATTTCTGGCTGCTAGAATCAGTGCAAAAGAATACTATGGTTAATATTAACAAAAGCTGCTGAGACATGCTCCACTTCAATACAGGCTCTGCTACAGATTTCTAACAAGCAAGACTAAAAGTGTCTCCATCCTAAATGTCAGCATGAAATCCAGATGAAGTGAGTGTAGATAATACAGATTGTTGAGGTAAGGTTCATTTTAAAAAGGTCCAATCTGACCATTTTGTTAACAAAAGAAGATTGGAGATAGAGACCTAGTTCAAATGTTCTGTCTTAATCGAGGGCTTTCACACACTTAAGACCTATGAATCTATTGAATGGTATTTTCCCAGAGCCCTTTGTCCTAAAGATGATGAAGGAGTGATCGAGACATGTCTTGTCATTTGCCATCTTTTTCCACAGCATTCATCCTCTGTTTCAGTTGCCTACAATTATATTCATGATTTCAAAAACTAATGTTAATCTGCCTTTTACAAACAATCTCAGCTGTGAGAGATATTGTATTTCAGAACTGTTGTTATAACACTGTTGCTCCACTTTGTTACAATAGCTGTTTATTTTAATGTTGGTTCTTCATTTTATTTCATTTATTTCGAATTTTTGCTGTAACCCATTTTGACTCTTGCTCAATTGAGCAAATTGTTCTCTATATTCCAGTGTTCACAGTGTGTTCTTTTGCAAAGACCTTTGGTAAGTTAATCAATCAAGATAATATTTAACAGGAGATCAAGCAGGATAAGATGATCAAAACAAAGGAATTCATGCATTCCCAGAAACAACAAAGGGGAAATGAACAAATTGTTATGTTTAGGACCTCAAGAGATGGGAGATCCAGAATTTCTTTCCTATACTTCTAAACTGTATCATGGCACTTTCAAAACTGCCATCACTGTTGAATCTGGCTAAGTATTATCTTTCTGAACTGCTGGAGGTTCAACAGTGATTCAGAAAGAACTTTTTTCTGCTCCTCCTGGACAATGAAAGTGGTAAAGCTGGGATCTTTGGAAACTGTAAATAATTAATCATTCAATTAAATCATAATTAAACCATAGGAGTATTTCTAAAGAAGGAAGATACAACAATACCTTATGTAAGAACAGTAAACATAACTCTTAAGAATAGTTGCAAAATTTCAGTGAGGCAATGTGATGCAATCATTATAGCTCTATAAAGAGAGTTGTGTGCTATCCCAGAAGTTAGATTTGATCTAGTACCAATTCCAACATGAAGATCTTTTATGTGCTCTTTGCATGCCTTTTCCTTGCATTACTTCTTGAATCAGGTAAAAAATAACTTACTGATTATTTAGAAAAGACTGATAATTCTTGTTCTAAACAAGTCTGATAATATTTGAAGGCAGTATAAACTACTATATATTTCTTGGGTCTATCATTCAATCCAGGCCCAGAATTTTTACAATTTAAGGAATTTAAATTAAATCTTCATCTTTTTGCTATAAATATCTCAATAATTAGGACCTTTCTTTGCTCTAAAAATAGTTATGAGGGTTGGAATACTGACAATCTGAACTTCCAAACATCTGAAAAATATGTATTTGATTTTTCTGCTTAATTAAAACTATATATCCAATATGATATATGTGCCAAGACGGGCGCAAAAAACCCCAATTTATTGATTTACTATTCTATTTGGGGGGGGGGGGTTTGAATAAAGAAGAAAAATGTTTATACTATAGTAATCATCAAGTGAATTTACTTATACTTATTTCAAAATGGAAATATCTAGAAGAAGATAAATTATCTTTTTCCAAGTACATATAATTATTTTCTTTATAGAGAAAGCAAAGTATACACATTCCCTTATGAAAAGCTTGACTCTTGATGATTAAGTGAACAACTCAATGTACTTCTCTTTCAGAGCAGTTCAAAACTGGTGTATTCTTCCCATTTTCTCTTAAGCTTTTTTGACAGCTGGGATATCCTGGAGGTTGCTCATGCAAATCATAACTAGCTCACACATGTGCAGAAAGAGCAGAAAATCTTCTTCTGCTTTTTTAAGAGTATAAAAGAGCAGCAGTGGAAATATTTTGTACATTAAGGAAAGAGAGAAAAATCCAGAGGCAAATCAGAAAATTATCCATTTTTACACCCCCCCAAAAAATCTCTATTTAAAACACCTACTAGATATAGCCATTGTAACCCAAGAATGTTTCTTAGCAATCAAGAATTAATTGTACTACTGGGAAGAGAGATATATCAAAGCAAGGTGTCCTTTGTAATGAAGCAGATTGTTTCCTCTCAACTGCCTCAAAAGGTATACACCTACCAGCCAATTCTACTCTGGCCACGGTTGAGATTTTGTTTGATTTGTGATTTATTTGGGCTATTGCAGGGGTAGTCATGAAAAATGATACATCTGGTCCAGTGGTGGGATTCAAAAAAATTTACTACCAATTCTGTGGGCATGGCTTGGTAGGCATGTCGTAGCTTGGTGAGCATGGCTTGGTGGGAATGGAAGGGGAAGGATATTTCAAAATCTCCATTCCCACCCTTCTTGAAGGAGAAGGTTACTGCAAAATCCCATTCCCTATCCACCCTACTAACCTGCTTTCCTTCTCTGTTCTCCTGTTCAGGACAACAAAAGAAGACCCAGCTGATCAGCTGGGACTCAGGAGGCAGAGAATAGATTGAGGTGGGGCGAGTCAGAGGTGATATTTGCCAGTTCTCCTAACTAAGCAAAATTTCTGCTAGTTTTCCAGAACTGGTCTGAACCTGCTGAATACCACCACTGATTTGGTCAAATGAAACTGCTTGAAAGCACAGGAATACTTAGCAGTGATGGTATCATAGAAAGAGAAATGCATGTAAATAATAAAGTATATTTATTTATCATTAACTTGTCTCATCTTTTCCTTTTTGCAGTGAGTGCTGCTACATCTTGTTTTCAACGAGGAGGAGTCTGCTATGAGCGTCCCTGTCCTAAAGGCTTCTACTTTATTGGACAGTGGGATTGTAACAGATCAGATATTTGCTGTGAACAGTAAGAAAATCCTTTCCTAATAGAGATGTCACAAATGTAGATTGGGATAATGTGCCTGATATTGTTTGCATTCACAAAGCATTGCAAGGCATTTACAGGAAATGTGTTTTGGAATTCAGAAGGCAAAAGAAATATTAAATCCACTTTTATTAACCTATTATTTTATATCATTTTAATAGAGCATAAAGAAAATAATGCCATCTCCATCTACTGCCATGGATATCTTCTACAACTGGCCACTGACCTGACATCATCGTGTGCTATCACTTTATCTTTCTTTACATAAATCCAAATTGCTATCTATCAGACTCTAAAAATGCATTGAAGTAAAACTTGGAAATTTTTCCTTGAAATACAGTTAATTGAGCAAATTTAGTTGTGTGATTATTTTTTTTAACATGGGCCCGGGGCATTATATTCATGTGATTGCATGGCTCTTTCTGTGTGTGTATGTGTACCTGCGTGCACATAAAGCTTTATTTACATTTCAGTGTGGAAAACATTTTCTATTCTATACTATAAATTCACATATTCTCATTCTTTCCCCATATTTATTTATTCAATATCTCAAGTATTAATCACAGATCACTGAAAAAAACACTTAAATACCAATAATTAGTAATTGTAAGAGAAGTACAGAATTATGAAACATATTCTGCTTTTAAGAATAATTGGGATTTAAAAGTATTGTGCAATGACAATTTTAAGGATTTCTCCTGACTTGAAATTTAGGTCACATCAGAGGCAATATTTCAAAATAAATGACATTTTAACAGCTCACTATGGGCCCAAATCTTTCATGATTTCAAAGGCACCTAAGATGCTCTGTTATAAAGCAGAATCAATGAGAAAAATAAAAGCCATAATATATCATGAACAACTTTAGAACACTGAAGATGTCCCCCAGTCAAGGCAGGAATTCAATCCTTCATGGTGGGTAGGCCTTGATGTTAGGGGTAATCCCAGGGCTGCTTTGTAAACTGATAATTAGAACCCATAAACTTGTAATCTTAACACCAGTAATTATATTCAGGAAGGTAGAATCATGAATGAGATTATGACATGAGAATAACTATCAGAGTCCAATACAAAGCACCAAGTGGAAGATCCAACATTCCTAACAAACCTAACATACAACTTTGTTTCCCAAAAAGTAGAAAAGGAAACAAGGGGATCAGCCATATTGGACTTAATTCTCACCAACAGAGATGAAAGGCTAGGTCAAATAGGCCGACGGATGCAAAATGTATGTAAAAAGGACACAGCCGACGAGCAAATTTTCCATCCGTTGTTATCCGCTCTCAAAAGTGCCCCAGATTTGCATAAAGAGAATGGACAACAACGGAAAGGAACGAACGGGGGAAGGACGTAGCGAGGATGTTAAGTGGATGCTCAATGGAAACCTAGTGGATGGAAGCGGATGGAAGCAGATGACACATCCGCAGGGCTTCCATGGGAGAACAGCGAAGTGGACGCACAGCGGAAGGAGCGGATGCCCAGCGGATGCCTAGCAGATGCCTAGCGGATGCAAAGCATTCACTGCGCATGCGGGGAAGATGCATTGCATCAGCCCCGTGGAAATAAAGGGAAGCAGCTTGCAAGCAGGTCACCATTCAGAGGAAAGACCTGCTGCCAGACATAACTTCAGCCAATAACCATGGGGAAGAAGAGGAAGCCTGTGCCTACTCCTGCCAGCCCTGGCAAGAAGGAGGGGACCACCATCCCACCCCCCGGTGCTGACTCTGCTTCTGCTGAGGCTTCTGCTGCTGGGCCTGACTCTACTGGTGCTTCTGCTGGTGCTGCTCCTGGTGCTGGTGCTTCTGCTGGTGCTGACTCTGCTGGCGCTGCTCCTGGTGCTGGTGCTTCTGCTGGTGCTGCTGCTGGTCCTGCTAGTGCTGCTGGTGCTCCTAGTCCTGCTGCTGCTGCTGCTGGTGGTGGTGGTGGTGTGGTGGACCAGCCCCGAGAACCTCAAAGCCCTGCTGATGAGTGCCCAGAAGGCCCTGCCAGAGGGAGGAAGAGGCATTCGCGAGAAAAGGGTGAGAGGAGACAGTACTCCATTGCAGAGGAACATGAAGAGGAGGTCCTCGAATGGCTGAGGGAGAACGAGTACTTCTGGAGGAAGGGACACAGGCTCTATCGAGATACCAAGCGGAAGCAGGCGGCTTGGAGAGAGAAGGCGGAGATCCTGAGCTACACTTCAGATGTCCTCCTGGGGTGGTGGAAGCACATGCACACCTGGTGCTGGTGGCTGCACCTGAAGAAGTCTGGCCAGGCCACGGTCAAGCTCACTGACCAGGAGACCTACGTGATGGCCAAGTGCAGTTTCCTGGAGGGTGAGGTCCGCCACCGAGGAGCAGCCCCTCTGTCAACCCTCTCTCTCAGGCAGCCCACAGACAGCCAGTCCTCTTCTGGCCAAGAGTCAGCTCCTGTGTCCAGGCAGGTATCTGTGGAGCGCCCCACGATGGAGATCCCCTCAACAGTTGCACTCCCTGTGCTGGAGCACATGGAGGACCCCCTGATGCAGTTGGAGCAAGAAGAGGCCGCTGCCACCAGAGACCAACCCACACCCACACCCAGATCCACCTCCACAGAAAGCAGGCAGAGAGCCAGACTGGAGGGACAGAGCCACACTGTCCTCTTGGAGATCAGGGACACCATCAAAAGCAGTGTAGATCTCCTCTCTCAGCTGGTACAGTCTGACTTACCATCCTCTTACAGAAAGCCCTTCCTCACCTACATCAACCAGACCCTCATGGAAATGCCTGAAGCCCAGTATCAGGTGATCAGGGAGAGGATCACAGGTCTTCTTCACCACCCTCCAGGCCCAGCTGAACCTGCTCTGACCAACTCCAGGTCTTCTCCTCCACCCCAGGTGATGTCACAGCCCTTCCAAGGCTTTCAACAGCCCCTCACCTACCAAGGCTATGGCTACCTGGAGTTCCAGCAGCACAGGCAGCCCTTCCCAGCCCAGGCACAGGTTCCTTGCCTGCCACAGATGCCACTGATGCCACCGATGCCACCGATGCCACAGATGCCACCCACGCCACAGATGCCACCCATGCCACAGACACCACAGAAGCCCAGCCTCAGAACATCTGTCATTGGTCTTGGGACTGACACCCCATGTCATGGAGGAAGGGCCTCTCAACATCACAGGACTGAGCCAGCTCTCTGAGAGCTTCCTCCACACATCATCCCCTGTTGTCCTCTCGGGACCAGGCACCCCAATGGCGCCTCAAACCAGCACTCCAGCCACCTCCACAGCATGTGGACCCTTCACCCCTGAGACCATGGGCATGCCTCAGAGTGACTGAGAAGTGTAGCAGAGACTGGGTTTCTACCTGTTGACTTTATCTTTGCTTGGGACACTTTACTTGGGTCATTTTCCTTTGACAGTTTGTTATTAATAAAGGTTATCTTTGCTTTACACACTTGGTTCAGTTCTCTTAGGAAATAAAGTCTTGGTGGAAACTTTTAGAAATGGTTTAAGCCTTTGCATGCTTGTGAGATGGGTAAGGATAGCAGTGGGATGGGCAGGGATACCTTTGGAATGGGTAATAGCTGTGGGATGGGTAAGGATAGCAGTGGGATAGATGAGCCTCCAGTACAAGCAAAGTCTTGGTGGAAACTTTTAGAAATGGTTTAAGCCTTTGTATGCTTGTGAGATGGGTAAGGATAGCAGTGGGATGGGCAGGGATACCTTTGGGATGGGTAATATCTGTGGGATGGGTAAGGATAGCAGTGGGATAGATGAGCCTCCAGTACAAGCATAGTGGGACTGTATGGTCCACCCTCCCAGGTGCCACACCTATGGCCCTTTGTTAAGCCTGGGTTCCCCAACCAGGGTTAGGTAGACAAGCTAAACAGAATGTGCAGCGTTAGTCAGATAGGCACACAGATAAATGAGTGAGCTAAGCTTGTATGTTTATTAACATACAGTAAAAATAACAGATACGCTTGTGCTATCAAGAATATATTTTATTGCAGTATAAGTTTATACCATAGTCAAAAACAGTCCAATATTCATTTAC
>BLBF01000036.1:581495-598933 GCA_015471245.1 Laticauda colubrina
GGGGGGGGGGGGTCCTTCTCCAGATCTTTCCAGCCAACCCCCACTGACCATCTGGGCTTCACAGCTGAATTCTCTTCCAGATTGAGCTCTGCTAGCAATTGGGCTTCCTGTACCAGTAGAGAATCTTGCCCTCCAATGGCTCCCAGGTCTTCCTGATCACTAGTTGAGGATGATATGATGTCCAGGCCCCCTCAGAAGAAAATTGGGTGTTCTCTCTGGGTGGGCTGGTAGTAGAGATTCAGAATAATGTCAAGCAGAGCTCCATTCAAAGTCCAGGAAAGAAATACTTAAACTCTTTAATTTAGAGAAAATATATCTTTTACTGAAAGTGAAGTAGTAGCAACCAAAGAATTCTAAATCTGAGAAATTAGGCACGCAATTCACATATACAAAGTGATGGAAGTGTTCCCACCCCCAATAGTTCAGATGAAACTTCCAATTAGAAGTTGTGAATATGATCATGTGGGCATCTTCAGGTGATGATGAGGCCTCTGTCTGTTGACCTTGGCATACTTTGATAACGGGTTGCAGTTGCACAGAGAAAAGAAAGCTAAGTGAGAAATAGAAACCTAACTCTATTGTATGCTTCCCCCCCCCTCATTTACACAACAGAAGAATGTAACACCTCCAGCTCACTTCCCAGACTTATCCCTCCCTCCCCTCCCCCCCGTTTCTTATGACAGCCGAAAGATGCAAAGCTATGGTAGAAGATCTTGAAGGCTGACAGCCTCTTTTTTACTGATTTTTCAACTTCAGCTGTGCCATACAAAGCAACTGAGGTTGAAAAAGCAGGAAATAAAGGACAGGTAAGAACCCAGGTGGCTGGGTGGGTGGGCCAATCAGCAGCAAACACAGAACTGGTTCAGTGTCTGCTGCTCTTCAGAGCTACTGGTTCTATTGAGTTGGGCAGAACTGGTAGCATCCTACCTGTGATAGTAACTCGTGACCAAAGTTTCTGCAATACAAAATTCTAATTGGAGAGCATGATTGATGACTCTTGGCTATGGCTGTGTCCCATTGGAGAATATGAATTATGATACACCCAGGGGTTAAGGTAAAATCAGGGTTGAGGGTGACAATGAATTATGTATCTCAAAGTCGGCTACACCCAGGCAGTGCCTGACTTTTTAACTCCCAATAAATCTTTTTTTAAGTTTTGGAAGTTTGGCTCAAGACTCATGAATTAAATGGGTTAACTACCAGAATCCTGACAGCTAGCTAACTCTCATAATTCATCATCATTGGGACACCTGATGCCTGGCTTCTTCCATCGTTTCTTGACATTTGGAATGAGTGGAGAGAAAGTCAGGTGGCCATGGCAGAAGGGGGATTATCAGAGGAGGACTTGCTCCAAACTACCCAAATGCAAACAGAAGCTGATGATGTAATTACCGCTGAAGTGGAAAAACCTGATCCAGTGAAGGGAAGAAAAACAGATGAGTACTGGTGGGAAACAAGATTCCCCCAAACTTCAGAAGTTGAGTTCTTCTATCTCAAAAAGTGGGGAAGACCCCCTGAATGAGCTGGGAAGAGTGGAATGGACTGGGAACAAGCCAGAGCCCCAAAGCTCCTAATGGGATCCCTGGGGAGATCCATAGAGCAGCTGAGAGAGGAATTTGACCAGGCTACCATGAGAGATGATGGCCCATCATGCCACCTAAAACAGATAGGAGTTTCCAGAGAGCCTTCTGAAATTAGAAGAAGCAGGCGAGTTTATAGCCCCCTCTTCTACCCAGCAGAAGAAACAAGAGCCCACAGTGGCAACCAGTGCCCTCCCTACACAGCAGGCATCCCCCTCCTCCTGTGTGAACTAGAGCTGGGGAGGAAGGTCAGCCACCACATGCACAGGTTTACATAGGGCGACAGGAAGAGGTCAGAGAAGAGCTCTACAAACTGCCCCAGTTCAGGGGAAAATTTGATGGGGACTCAGACCATCTAGCTCTACTCCTTGATTCAGTTGAAATCTACCTGAAATCTACCATAGAATGCTATGGACACCACCATCCCTCTCCTAGAGCCATGATGAATGTCATTTTGTGGCATTTCCATTATTATTACCAGTAAAAGGAAAGTGGAAAGGTAAATAACTGAACTTAGGAGAATTTGTCCATTTATGGTGAAATCCTTATTAGTTACCCATTAATTCTTGATTGTTTACTTCCAGGGATTCCAATAATTCCACTGATATCACATTTCAACAGCAAGATGAAATATCATGATGAAAACTATGAATATTATCAAGTCTAATAACTTTGCAGCACTCATTTTCAAATTCTTTAGTCCTTGAATTGATCTTGAGCTTGAATTTTGTTTGTAAACCAACTGCCTGTTCTAATGTTTGCTTTTAAACTTAGGAATTGTAATTGCTAAATTCCAAGTCAGCTGAGGTCTTCTAATTTATCCATATTTCCACATTTTCACAGCATGTTGCATCAGAGGACATGAGGATTCCTGGGTTCATAGGTATCTCACTGTTATTTCTGAACATGAAATCCTTGTTTTAACATATTTTATTTACTGAAAAAGGCTAGAATAGAGCACTTTTCCACTTGTCTGAACTGAAAAATGACTGTTGCTGCCACCTTTCAGTTGTGTTTATGTGTTTCAATCTGCTAATTCAGCAAAGCATTGTTCAATTTGGATTTATTAATAACTTGTGATTTGACTGTATGAGTCAATATGCACAGAGGCATATTAACTTGTAGAATCAGAAACGCAAAGAGAGGATGTCTCTACAGTGAGTAAATGCAATATTGAAGATTATTGACAAATTTAAAGTTGATATTGGATATCCGAAGCACACTGTGGACAGCCAAGAAAACAAAGCTAGATTACTGAACGATTACTCAGAATTCTCATTTGCAGGACAAATGCTCAAATTATCCTATTTAAAAGCAATATATGAAAACAGCTCTTTGGAGTAGATTCTAATTCTGTGGAAATTAGAAGGAAAGAGGAGAGGAGGATAATCAGCTGAAGATTAGATGAATTCACTTAGATGGTCATGTTGCACAGTTAAAACAGCTAAAGGACTAGGTTAAGCACCATCATGTGAAGGAAAATATATTTGTATGGATTCTAGGAGTAAAAACTGACTTGGTGGCACATAGTCACTAAATCAATCAGGATGATCAGTGTCAAGAAATAAGTATGGTCAGATGGCACTGCTTTGTAGTAAAAAAATGTGATGCAATTATGCCAAAAGAGAAGAAGTGGTATCCCCTCCACTCTGGAGAAAGGAATGTGCTGTACATATCAGTTTTCAAATTTTTATTCCAACTCTGTTTTTTCCACAAAGCGTTGAAGTGTGGAAATTGCAATTGCAATCTGTGTCCTTGGGAGATTGCAAATTTTGATACCATAGGGCAGGAGTGTTTCATTAAGCATTGTGGTTGTCTTTCAGGGGCTGTGGGCAATGGGAAATGGCTGGGGTGATCTCAGCCAACTGGACATGGCCTGGGGTGTGGCCATCTTGATAAAGCTCACAAGGGTGGTGCCTCTGGTGACTGGGCAGAGCTGGGGAGAGAATCCAGGGGTCTCTGGTGGGTAGGGAAGGAGGCTTATCCTGTGGGATGAGATGAGGTAAGTCAGGGGATGGGGCAGCTACAGCCAATGTGCCTTCAGCTGCTTTTGGTGCTGCTCAATTTCCCATCCCACACCCAGCTCTGGCTGGGGGGATTGCCTTCCCCCTTCTCTGCTGTGCTATGAATGAGAATCGACCATCTCCCAAGCTTTACCACTGTCAAAGTAGATCCCAGGCACTGAGCTGCAATGGAAAGATGAAAAGCACAGTTTTTGTCTATTGGAGGAAGTGGAGCAGGAAGAAGAAAGAAGGAAAGTAGCTGAGTGAGAAGCACCCTGGAATGGTGTGGGCCAGACTGAAATGACGCAGGCTGGCCTCTTACAGTTTCCAGGATGGCAACATGGGCCAGATCTGACCTCATCATTGCCTGTATTCAGCCTGCAGGCCTTGAGTTTGGCACCCCTGCTATAGCGATTTACAGAATTGCTCTATGTTGAGATAACATTGTTGTTCCAAAGTATACACTTCAAGTATACTCAGGCTTCCAGGACAATGCGTCAGCACATTGATTCCCCCCACTTAGAACATAGGTCACCAACTCTGCAGGTAGATCCAAATTCATGGGTATAATCACACCTCCTATACAAGAACACAAGCAATGGTTGGCACACTTCCTATCAAGAAATTACACAGTTCCAGACGACCAGACAATCTGTGGATCATGGGCCTGTAACCATTCCAAACCAACATCCCCTGAAAATTAGGTACTATAGCCACGTTGAACATGGCTTCCTCCACATGCTGCCCAATACACATGCGAAGGGGTTTGGTTGCAGCAACCACAGGTCTCAAACTTATCTACCTATCCAAAATGTAGATGGAATGATATGATATTTTTTGTGGATAACCTGTAGTGAGTCTGAGCAAAAGTATACTGTAACACTCTTACCCATCTTTCTGGACCTACAATTGTGCCTACAATTTCTGGTTTTTGATACTGTTTATCATGACATTTTACCTTCTTCATGAGTTGGGAGTAGAGACTTTATCTTATGACAAGACAATGCTTTTGCACCCAATCATTATAAAATGGTGCCCACTATTTCCAGCCATTAGAGCAAAAGGACATCATTATCAATGTCAACTGTCCAGTTGACATTTCCAGAAAAACATATGCCTGGGGTATGATTTATTAGGAGTATAATACTTTAATGAAAATCTACAATGCACAGAAGAAGCAAAACCAGCTCTGATTTCCTGCACAAACACTTGTATGGTTTATTTATCATTTTCCTCGGATCCACCTATAGACCAAAACGTTCACCAATCACTTCTGTTCATTTTGATATGAGAAAACAATTAGCCAAACTCATTGTCCCTGCAAACTTTAAAAGATGCCTCGATTACCTAGATACCAAAATTCCCACCTTAGCATTAAATTCCACAATCTCTTCCCTTTTTTGTCAAGCTATGAGCAAGGGAGAAAATATAGGTGAAAGGGAGAATCACTCTTAAAAGTCAAGATTATCAAAAACTGCTGAGATATGCTCCACCTCCATACAGCCACTACTATAGGCTGTACAGAGCTAATATTTAATGTCACAGAGAATCAAGTAGAACTAGATGATCAAAACCAAGAAATCCATGCATTCCTAAGAACAGCAAAGGGGCAATATACACATTTCAGTTCAGCAGCAATTGAGAAAGAATTTTTGTCTTCCTCTCCTGGACATGGCAAGTGCTGAGATCTTTGGAAACCACAAATAATTACCATTCACATAAACCTCTTGCTTTTCCAAAGACATTTGCAAAAGCCAAACCACAGGAGTATTTCAAAAAAAGGAAAATATAACAATACTTATGTAAGTTAATATAACTCTTAAAAATAGTTGCGAAATTTCAGTGAGAAAATGTGATGCAATCATTATAGCTCTATAAATAGAGAGTTGTGTGCTATCCCAGAAGTTAGATTTGATCCAGTACCAATCCCAACATGAAGATCTTTTATGTGCTCTTCACATTCCTTTGTCTTGCATTTAAACCAGGTAAAAAACTAACTTGTTAATAATTTAGAAAGAACTGATAACTCTAAACAAGTATGATAATGTTTGAAAGCTGGATAATCTACAACATATTTCTTGGGTCTATCATTCCATCCAGGGCCAGATTTTCCACAAGTTTAAGGAATTAAACTACATTTTCATCTTTTAGCTAGAAATATCTCAATCATTTGGATCTTTTTTTTTTTTACTTTAAAATGATATAGTTACAAGGGTTGGAATATGAAAACCTGAACTTCCAAACCTCTGAAAAATATGTCATTGATTTTTCTTTTCAATTAAAACTAGAGATCTAATATGACATTTGTGAATCAAGAAGGGACTAGAAAACCAATGTATTGATTCACTATTCTATTTATGTTCTATTTGAGTAAAGAAGAAAAATGTTTATACTATACTATAGTAATCATTGAGTGAATCTATTCATACTTAGTTGGACTTTTAACAAAATATCTAGATGCTGAGAAATTCTCTTTGTTCCACATAGCTATCATTATTTTCTTAATAGAAATAGTGAGCTGTACATATTCCCTCAAGAAAAGCTTCATTCTTGGGGATTGAGTGAACAATCCAATGTACTTCTCTTTCAGAGCAGTTCAAAACTGGTGTATCTTTTGCATGTTCTCTAAAGCTTTTCTGACAGCTGGGATATCCTAGGGAATCACTCATGCAAATCATAACTAGCTTTCATATGTGCAGTTTTTTGAGAACAGTAAAGAGTAACAATGACAATGTTTTCTACATTAAGCAAAGAGAGAAAAATCCAGAGGAAAACCAGGCCCTGAAGTTCAAAGAAAATTATTCATACTTACCCAATAATTCTCCAGCCAAAATGCCTACTAGAGGCAGCTAATGTAACTTAAGATTATTTTCAGCAAGCAAGAATTCATTGTGACATGTGGGGATGCTAAAAAATACTGGACTAAAATCTACACGTGGTTGGAAAAAATAACAAAAAAGCATATAGGTTTGAAACCAGAGATATTTTATATTGGGAATTTTACCTGAAATATATAGTAAAGAACTGAAATACTTGATTGTAAATGTATTAACAGCGGCTAGGACTGTATTTGTTAAAAACTGGAAAAATGAGAAAATGCCATCACAGGAGGAAATCATTAAGAAAATATTGGAATGTGCTGAAATGAGTAGATTGACATTTGAAATTAGAGAACAAGATGATAAACAATTTTATAAAATTTGGGATTTATTCTATCAATGGTTAGACAATAAAATATAATAATGAAATATGTAGATTCTTAGAAAATAATAAATATATAAGGATGTATTCTTTTCTTATTATATCTACAAAATGATTTTAGGATAGATTTGAGATGATAATATGAACTGTCATAATAACAAATAAAGTAAAATATGATTATTTCTTAAAACATGAATGAATAAAAGTTATAGTCAAATGACTGATTAATAATGATATTAATGTATTTAATACTTGATTGAAAATACGAGAATATGTAATTGAAGACTACGAAATGGAAGCACAAAACAATTTGCAAACCAACTGGCACACTGTATGTATATATATGAAGATGGCTTGATGTTTTTATGTTTTGTTTGTCTATGTTTGTTTTAAAAACCAATTATTATTATTTTTTAAAAAATAATTCATTGTAATAGTGGGAGGAGGGAAATATCAAAGCAAGGTCTCCTTTGCGATGAAAGAGATTTTTTCCTCTCAACTGCCTGTATAGGTACACACACCTGGACCAGAGTTGAGACTTGGGTTGATTTGTGATTTATTGCAAGGGGAGCAGCAGAAATTGATTCATCTGGTCAGATGAAATTGCCTGAAGGTACAGAAATTCTGCAGTGGTGGTGGTGTCTTAGTCTGTGATGATATTAAGAGCAACTACATTCTTTTCACTGATGATGTAAAGCTATTCAACACCACTGACAATACTGCTATGCTTCAAAAAGACCTTGACTATGTATCAGAATGGTCAAACAAATGGCAACATCAAATCTCAACAAATAAATGCTCTATCTTACATACTGGCAAAAAAAAAATATCAGAAAATAAAATACAAGCTGAATAGTCAAGACCTTGTTGATGATCCAAATTCTGTCAAGGATCTTGGAGAACTCATCTCAAATGATCTAAGTGCTAGAGCCCACTGTAATACATAGCCAAAAAGGCATTGTTAACCTAATCCTGCAAAGCTTTTTCTCTGGTAATATCACACTACTAACTAAAGCATACAAAACATTTGCTAGACCAATATTTGAATACAGCTCATCAGTCTGGAACCCACATTATTGTATCTGATATAAACATAGTTGAGAAAGTCCAGAAATATTTCACAAGAAGAGTTCTCCACTCCTCTACTCATTGCAGAATACCTAATTCCACCAGACTCGAAATTCTAGACCTAGAAAATCTAGAACTACACCGCCTTCAGTCCGATCTCAGTATAGTACTTAGTACTATAGTACTTAGTACTAAGTATAGTATAGAATTATTTATTGCACTGTCCTACCTGTCAATGAATACTTCAGTTTCAACCATAACAATACAAGAGCAAACAATAGATACAAACTCAAGGTAAACTGCACCAAACTTGATTGCAGGAAATGAGACTTCAGCAACAGAATGGCCAATGTCTGGAATACTCTACCTGACTCTGTGGTTTCTTCCCCAAACCCCAAAAACCTTAGACTGTCTACTATTGAGCTCTTTCCTAAGAGGTCTGTAGGGGGCGTGCATAAGTGCACCAATGTACCTACCATCCCTGTCCTACAGGTTTTTTTTCTTATATGTATCCATTTCATGTATTCATAACTATGTTTATATTTATATCTGTTATCTTATAATTGCTTGACAAATAAATAGATAGATGATAGATAGATAGATAGATAGATAGATAGATAGATAGATAGATAGATAGATAGAGAAATGTATTTAAGTATCAAAGTATTGTTATTCACCATTAACCTGCCTTCTTTTTTCCTTTTCACAGCAAGTGCTGGCATAATTTGTTACCAACGAGGAGGACAATGCTTTGATCCCCCCTGTCCTCCCCACTCCTACTTTATTGGATCATGGGATTGTTTCCAAAAATTTTGCTGTCAATGGTAAGAAAACCCTTCCCTAATAGCAATGCCACATATGTATATTGGGACAATTTACCTGATATTGTTTGCTTTCACAAAGCATTGCAAGGCATTGACATGATCAGGAAAATAATTTCCTGGAAAACTCTGTGCAGAAACAAGGGCAGGAGAGAATATATTTTGGAGTTCATAGGACAGAGGAAACATTAAACACACTTTGATCTACCTATTGTCAATCCTCTCATTTCTATTGCACTCCAAACCAAAAACACCATCTCTGTCTACTTTTCTGGATATCTTCAACAATTGGCTAGTATCCTGCCATCACCACCTGCTATCATTTTATCTTCCTTTGTATGAATCCAAATTGCTATCTATCAGACTTTAAAATATTTATTCATTGAAGTAAAATATAGCAATTGTTCCTTGAAATACAGTTAAATAAGCATTGCAGTTGTATGTTTTTTTAAAGGGGGATGGGGCATTATATTCATGTGACTGCATGACTCTATGCGTATGTGTATTTGTGTGTATATATGCATGCATATATCTCTTTGTCTGCATTTCAGTGTGGAAGACATTCTCCACTCTATACTATAAATTCACATCGTTTAATCCTTTCTCCAAATAATCTTTCTGTTTATTTACTGAATATCTCAATTATTAATCACAGACCTCTGAAGAAAAAATAAAATGCAAATGATAAAATTACCAATATAAGCCTTAGACCAATACCAAAGCCAGTATCTAGAATCTAATATTTCATCAATTTCATAGTGCCTCTCTCCCTTAACTAGTATTGGAAGTGGAGGTGGTTTTTCTACTGGCCTCATTCTTGAATCCTGAACAGGCTTTAATAAGCTATAATGAAGTACAAGGTGAATCTTTTTAAAACCCTTGGCAATTGCAGTTTTATAGTAATTGTACTGATGACTCTTGTCATCAGTAAAAGGACCTATATATTTGGGACCACATTTTTTACAAGGAAAATTAAAATTAAAGTTTTTCGTGGATAAATATACCTTGCCTCGTACTTTAAACTCTTTTTGATTAACACTTTTTCTATATGCTTGCTTCTTTTGAATTTTATATGCTTTTTTCAAAGCTTTGTGTACCCCAACCCATGTGTCCATCATATTATCCATCCATTCTGTTAATGATGTTGAAGAGATTGGATCTTGCTGGAACTTAGGTATAACTACATATTCAATCTCTGTTGTCACTTCAGTAAGTCCAATACTTCTATGTATCACATTATTGTAAGATACGTCTGTAGATGGTCAACATTCAGTCCAGTTATTCAGTTGATAGTTTACATAACACCTTATATATTGTTCCATTATTGCATTTGTGTGTTCTGCCGCTGTATTAGTACACAGACAAAATCCAGAATTAAGACCTTGGGACTATCCTATTGATCATATGAACTTTCTCCAAAATTTGCAGTGAATTGCACCCATCTGTCTGAAATAATTATTTTGGGGACTCCATGCAGTCTATAAATATGCTGTACCAACATCTTAGCTAAGTTTTTAGGTGAACGGAGTTTTGCACAAGCTTGTTTTGAGAATAAGTCAACTACTGCCCATACTACTGTACTCCCAGCACTCTCAGGCAATTCAACAATGAAATCCATTGCTATTTCTTCTCATGGTCTCAAAGGATTAGCCACTGGTTGATTAGCTAGGGTTTTCTCAAGCAATCGCTTCACTGAAATGCAAACTGAGCAACTAATAATATATTCTTTTATATCCCTTTGCATTTTTGGCCACCAGAATAGTCTTTTCACAAGATGAAGGGATTTAGATCCGAAATGACTAGTTGATTTAGCATCATGTGTTCTTTCCAATGCTAATACTAGTGTCCTTTCGCTACTTGGGACATACAGTTTATTCCCTTTCCATGCTATCTCTTGTTTTATCATTCGATCCTCTTTATGGTTTGGGAACCAGGTATCTTGTATTCAAGGCCTCTTTGAACTTCTGCTTTAGTGAATCTAGAATAGAATAGAATGAGCTGGAATGGACCTTAGAGCCCCCTGATCAAGCAGTAAAAACCTATAGCTTTTGAAATAAGTGACTGTCTAGATCAGGGATCTGCAACTTTAAACACTTAAAGAGCTACTTGGGCCCATTTCCCACAGAAAAAATCACAACTGGGAGCCACCTAATACCGAACATTAAACAGAGAGAACTACAGAAACAAAAACTGGTGTTAAAAGGCTATCAGGGAAATCGAATCCCAGGAGTAGGCCTTGGACATTTTCTAGTTGAATTAAAACACCACACTGAAATCTTTTACTCTGACCATTGTCGACTGCGACTGCCCTAGCCTGTTAGGGATCAAATGGTTCACACCTCTGGGAATCGGGATGACTGCGATCAACCGCATCGCTACATCCAACTTGGAGGAGAACCTACTCCAAGAATTCCAAGATGTTTTTGATGGGACTCTAGGCAAGTACCAGGGGACCCCAATTTCATTTAGCCTAGACCTGAAAATAGCCTCCATCCATTTAAAGGCCAGATGCGTCCCATTCGTGATAAAACCAAAAATTGACGAACAGCTAAATAAGTTAATAGCTCAAGGGGTTTTAGAACCAATTGGCCATGCCAGGTGGGAAACCCCTATCATCACACCGGTGAAGCCAGGTGGGTCAGTGCACATCTGCGGGGACTATAAGGCAACCCTGAACCATGTGCTCCAACAAAGTGCATACCCAGTGCCAGTAGTGCAACATTTACTGCACTCGCTGGGGGAGGAAAAATATTCGCAAAGCTCAACCTAGCACAGGCCTTTCAACAGCCACCCGTTGATCCCATAACAGCAGAGGCATAAACTATACTAACACATAGAGGAGCATTCAAATGTAACCGCCTCCAATTCAGTGTTAGCGTTGCCCCAGGGGTGTTCCAAAGCCTCAGGGAATGCTTGCTAAATGGAATCAAAGGTGTCGTCCCATACTTCGACGATGTACTGGTCTCAGCAAAAAATACCAACCAGCTAGAGACCAGGTTAAGAGAAGTCTTAACAAGATTTAGGAAGTCAGGCCTCAAAGTAAAGAGGGAAAAATGTGAACTGGCCACTAACTGGGTCAAATTTTTGGGCTATTTAATCGATGAACAAGGCATTCACCCCACTGAAAAAAAAGTGAAGGCTATCAAAGATGCTCCCAGACCCAAAAACAAAACCGATCTCCAGACGTTCCTTGGCCTCATAAATTTTTACAACGTGTTCCTGCCCCATAAGGCAACAATAGCAGAACCCCTACATCAACTGCTAGATTAAAAAAAACTGCTTGGACATGGGGCCACCGGGAACAGAAAGCCTTCCAAGGTATTAAGGACCTATTAACGTCAGACACCATTCTCATCCAGTTTAGCAATACCCTGCCTTTGATGGTCACTTGTGATGCCTCGCCTTTTGGGGTCGGCGCCATCCTGAGTCACTAACTTCCAGATGGCAGAGAGGCACCAGTCGCCTTTTACTCCAAGGCGCTCTCCAAGTTGGAATGCAATTATAGCCAACTTGATTGGGAAGCCCTTGCAATCATCACCGGAGTCAAAACGATTCCATGAGTACCTTTACGGTAGACCTTTTTCTATAAAAACCAATCACAAGCCCCTTCTTGGAATCCTAGCAGGCAACAAGCCAACCCCAAATATTCTGTCACCTAGAATGATGAGGTGGTCTGAATTCCTTGCTGCCTAATTCTACACGCTGTTGCATCGACCCGGCAAAGTCATCACACATGCCGACGCCCTGAGCCATTCCCCGCTGCCCGTCACAGAAGACTATCCTGCTCCAACCACCTCCACATTTTAGCTTGAGACCTGCCCAGAGCTTCCGCTGACTGCAGCCGACGTTGCGAGAGCCACAGCCAAAGACCCTTTAACGGCACGCATATTGAACTGGGTAGGTAAAGGCTGGCTGGAGGAAAACAAAACTGAGACTTTTAAACCATTCTGTGCCAGACAGACCAAACTGTCTATTGAAAAGGGATGCATTTTATGGGGTGACAGCGTGGTAATTCCAAGCAGCCTCCAAGAACACGTCCTGGGCATGTTGCACGAGGGTCACCCAGGCATAGTCAAAATGAAAGCCCTGGCCAGGAGTTATGTCTGGTGGCAGGGCTGGACAAAGACATTGAATTCTGCGTTGCAACATGCCATGACTGTCAAAAACCGAGGCCTACCCCCCCAACAGGCACCAATAAGAGACTGGGAAAGTTCGCTGGGCCAACGAAGGGGAACACTTTTTTGATTGTGGTTGATGCTTATTTGAACTGGTTGGAAGTCATCCTCATGGCTTCCACAACCACCGAGGCTGTTATGAAACAGCTTGACAAACTGTTTGCAATGCATGGGCTACCTGATTTACTGGTTTCAGACAATGGGCCTCAATTTACAGCCTTGCAATTTGAACAATATCTGCCTGACCAGGGTATCCATCATGCCTTGACCGCACTGGCCCATTCAGCTGTGAATGGCAGGGCCAAACTCTTGGTTTGGTATACTAAAGAGGGCCTAGAGAGAATGGACAAGGGGGATGTGCAGGACAAACTAAACCGACTACTAACCTTGCAACATATTACCTCTAGTAGCACAACAAATAAAAGCCCAGCTGAACTTTTAATGGGTAAGAAACTACGGTCCTAACTGGACAGGTTACACCCCACTTACACCTGGGACAAACCCCCCCGACTCCTCCAGCAAATACCGTACCTTCAAAATCAGTGACCTAGTCTATCCCAAGAACTTTACCAGGGACCGTCTATGGCTTCCAACCACCATCACACAAATTACAGGCCCCAGGTCCTACCGACTAATTTTAGACAATGGAAGGGAATGGAAGCGGCACATAGACCAGCTTTGTTCCCGCAACCGCAAACGAAAACCTGCCGCAGAACCAAAAATAATAAATTCTGACTATAAAACAACCAAGGAGTGGGGGTAAGTACAAATAAATAAAAAAGGGAGAGACAAACCTCCCATAACAAGACAACAAACTCTGCAAAATGACAATCTAACCAAACAAAAAGAGCACTCACGGTTAGATGAACCCCAAGAAAGAAGTCCAGGAGCAGGAGAGTGAAGCGAGGCTTTCCTGGAAGGTGGCAGCCAGGCCAGCTCAACCAACCCGGTCAAGCCAGGAGGGAGCGACGGAGCCATCTCAACCAGCCTGAGAGACTCAGGCGGGAGCGGCAAGGCTGACTCACCCTTCCAGGAGGTTCCATGGAGAAGGCCGAGAGAAGCAGCGATCCCGTCTGAACCGTTAGAAGACCAAAACAAGACTGAGCTGCGCAGGTCAACTAGGACTAGAAAAAGCCTCACCTACCTGAGCGACTATGTCACCCACGTTGGACTGAACTAAAGGGGGAGGGATATTCTGTATGGAACTTGGTAGGTTCCAAGTCCCTCGTTCTGATTGGCTGAAAAGGCCACTTACAGATTGGTAAGAACCAATCCGGGAAGCCACCAAACAGCAGGAAGAGTTAAACAAGTGTCATTGGCCACAAGCCAGCAGGCAAGCCACTATATAAAGGGCTGCCACGGCTTGGGCTATGTTCCATATCTTTTGCCTTGTGAGTTGAAATAAAGAGTTGCTGTTTGGAACCCGATCTCACATGCTTCTATCTGGATGGAACAACTATCTCCCTCTCTCTCTGTGTATCAATGTCTGTGTGTGTGTGTATCACTCTGTGTGTCCCTCTCTGTGTGTGTATCATTGTGTGGTCTCTCTCTCTGTGTATCACTCTGTGTGTTTGTGTGTGTGTGTGTGTGTGTGTGTGTATCACTGTGTGTGCCTGTTTCTCTGTGTGTATCACTCTGTGAGTGTGTGTGTGTTTCAGTGTGTGTGTGTATTTCTCTCCCTCCTTCTCTTCCTCCCCCTCCTCCTTTTATTTCTTCTTTCTGGAAATCTGGTCACCAGCCATGGTAGAGGCTTTTCTTTGGGCAACCCTCCCCCCCCTTCTCTTTTTGCTGTGGCATGTCTGGAAGGGTGGACATGCATGGGGACACCCTCCTCAAGCAAGCAGTAAAGTGCAGCAAAGGCATGTGCAGGGACAGGTGGGTGCTCGCTTGAGGATCTTAAAGGACACAGCTTCTCTCCTGCACTAAGGCTCCGGCGAACCGCCTCCTGGATATTCCTTTTATTTCTTATTTTTTGAAATCCAAACTGGCTGAGGAATGATTGTCACCATGGCAGAAGCTTTCCTCTTTGGCTTGGCCAAAGCACAGCAAAGGAGCACACAGGGCAGGTGGCTGTTCATTTAAGGGGGATCTCCCCACAAGTGTGCACCTCCCAGCCCCTCCAAAGCCATCCAGGTGGTTGTGAGAGGAGGAGGACAAAGGTCGCCCAAAGAGAAGCCTCTGCCATGACTGTTATAGTTCCTCAACCAGTCCAGATTTCCAGAAATTAAAAAATAGCCAAGAGCCCTCAAAAAGAGCTTGCTGGCTTGGTCCAGCCACGGCTTTTTGAGAGAGAGAGAAGAGACGCAGAGACAGGTTTGGCAGGGCCAGCTCCTTTTTCCTGCTGCCCTGAGCTTCTTAAAGTCATGGCTGGGTGGACACTGTGGGCCCGTCACCCTTTCCAATCTCCTCTCTTCCCAGATCCCATTCCCACCCCGCCAGCCCTAGTACTAGTGAGGCACGTCCAGCACCAACAATGAGCAAGAGTGAGGTGCCAGAGAGTCAGCCATTTCTCCATTCCCCCACTGTCACCCTTATCTTCTAAGGCCAGGTGATGGAAGGCAAGGGATGGGGTCAGCCAGTGATGGGACAGGGAGCCACAGCTGAGGGCCCAAAAAGCTGCATGTGGCTCTGGAGCCACAGGTTGCTGACACTCAGTCTAGACTCTTCTTAAAAACATCCATTAAAAATATTCAAACCTTTCTTTCTTGCCCTACCCTCTGGTGCTTTGGAGAATAATTTGACCTCTTCTTCTCTGTGGCAGCCCCTCAAATACTGGAATACTGCTATCATGTCACCCCTAATTCTTCTTTTCTTTAGATTAGCCAAACCTCTATTCTGTAGTCTTTTTTCGTATGTTTTGGTTGCCAGGCCTTTGATCATCTTAATTGATTTTCTCTGAACTTTTTCCAAAGCCTCAACATCTTTTTTGTCAGATGGTGACCAAAATTGGTTGCAGTATTCCAGATGTGCTCTTACTAGGGTTTTATAAAGTGGTATTAATACTTCATGTGATCTTGATTCTATGCCTCTATTTATACAACCAAGGATTGTATTAGCTTTTTTGGTGGCGGCTGCACTCTGCTGGCTCATATTCAGGTGATCAAGGACAAGGATTCCAAGGTCCCACTCACAGTTACTGTTTTACTTAATCTGTACTTACACCCAGAGGTGGGATTCAGTTTTTTTAACAACCGGTTCTGTGAGCGTGGCTTAGTTGGTGGGTGTAGCTTGGTGGTCATGTGACTGGATGGGCATGGCCATCTCAACATTCAGGTCAAGGGGCTCTTCTCATCACCTGGCCTCTCATGACTGTGCAGATGCTGCAATTGTCATAAGTGTGAAAAATAGTCATAAGTCACTTTTTTCAGTGCCATTGTAACTTTGAATGGTCACTAAATGAACTGTTGTAAGTCAAGGACTACCTGTACAAAATACAAAAAGCTTCTTTGCTTGCAAACAGCTGTCCTAAATATCAATCATTAGATTAAAAATATCTGCAAGCCGGAGTTACAAATCAGGTAGGGTACCAGAAAACCTTGAGGAATGAAAATAGTTAAAATGCAATGATAACTATCAAGCAGCCAACTCTTGCTCATAAAGTGAAACCCTTTAGCAGAGAGGTCATTTAAGCTCTCCAGAAAAAGCATACCCAGGAAAAGCAATTCTTAGATCCATTTGCACCACTTAAAAATACCAGCTGGTCTCACTCACCTCACAAGATATCCCAAGAAAATCATCCAGATTTAAGGAAAGGTCACATACCCCCCCAGAAAAGCAGTAAAACAAATCAGTGCCAAGCTTGCATCCTGCCTCTTGGAAGTATACCCCAAAAGGACAGTGCCAAATACCACTAAAACAGTGAAGGAACCTCCCCTCCCCAGATAGAAAAATAAACCATGAGGCAATAAAAAATTCAAACACAATACAAATAATTAAATCACAACAGTAGCTGTTGATTATTGAAGCTGAATAGGGAAAAGTATAAACACAGGATTAAACTTCACCAGAGGTGGTATTCAACTGGTTCACACCTATTCGAAAGAACCGGTAGCAGTGATTTGGCATGGGTCACAGAACTGGTAGTGACCCCTGGCTGGCCACGCCCCCAAACTGGCTAGTCCAGTCACCCGCTTGTCCCAGTCACTCTCCTAGCTTTCTCTATCACATAGTGGCCATGGCGCAACTCAGACGGATGTGCCAGGGCTATTACACATGCGCACTGTGTGTGCAGCTGCTACACATGCAGTATGCATGTGCAACAGCCCTGGGACAACTGCCTGCCTGCCTGCCCTCCCAGAGCACATTTTCTGCCTTCTCCTGGCTGATGCACCTCTCCAAGTCCAGCCCGGCCTGGCCAGGCAGAATGTGGGTGGGTGGATGTCCCAAGGCTTCTCTCTGCCTTTGTCCCAATATGCGTGCAGCAGCCCCTCAGGCCAGCTGAGCTGGGAGCCTGGATTCCCAGGCTTCAACTTTCCCATGCTTGGTCGATGCCTCTTCACCTTGCCTGAAGTGGCTGGTTCTCCTGCCCCTCACCCTCCCCTCCTTCATCTGGCCTGAGAAGGTAAGGGTGACAGCAGGGGATAGTGAAGC
>BLBF01000036.1:655667-709653 GCA_015471245.1 Laticauda colubrina
TTCTGTCCTTCTTGCCAGGGCTGGAACGTGTTGGCACCGGCTTCCTCTTCTTCTCTGACTGACGAACCATGGTGTTCCTGCTAGATGTATGTGGCAGCACGTCTTTCCCCTGAATGCTGACTGCATGCGTGCTGCATCCTTTTATATCTGCAGAGCTGATGCAATTCATACTCCTCGCATGCGCAATGAACACTTTGCATCCGATATACATCTGCGTGGCATCCCCTTTGTTTCCTATGGGCATCCGTGATGCATCCGCTTCATCCACTATGCATCTGCTCCTTCCACTATGCATCTGCTTCGAAATTCTCCCCCGGAACCCCTTCGGATGTGTCATCCACTTCCATCTACTTTCATCCGCTAGGCTTCCTATGAACATCCGCTTAACATCCCCGCTACATACTACCAATGTCCATTCTTTTCCGTTCTTTTATACAAATTTTCGCCACTTTTTGGAGCAGATGACAATGGATGGAGCCATCCCCGAAATTTTGCTCATCTGCTGTGTCCTTTATGCATACGTTTTGCGTCCGTAGGCCAGCGGGACCTAGCCTTTAGAGATGAAAAAAGTATAAAATGAATGAAAATTAAAAAGGAAGAATTTAAACTGCAAGCTTTTGTGGATGACTTGGTTTTTATCTTAGAAGACCCTTTAGAAACAGCACCAAAATTGTTGGAAAAGATGGAGACATACGGCAACATGGCTGGCTTGAAAATAAACAAAGACAAGACAAAAATTTTTACAAAAAATATGTTATTAAGACAAAAGGAAGAATTTCATTGGCAGATCTATTAAAAATTCAAGTCACAAATAAAATTAAATATCTGGGAATATATTTGACAGCAAGATGTAGTACATTAAAAGAGAGTAATTATATCAAACTTAAACAGCAGATAGCATTAGATTTGGTGAAATGGGAAAATTTACAACTGTCACTAATAGGGAGAATTTCAACAATCAAGATGAATATACTACCCAGAATTTTATATTTGTTTCAAACAATTCCAATTAGACTTGGAAAAGACTAATTTGAAGAATTAAATAAAATTGTGTTGAAATATATATGGCAAGGTAAGAAAGTGAGAATAAAGTTAAAACTGTTGCAGGATGCTAGAATTAGAGGAGGATTTGGTTTGCCTAATTGGGAGTTGTATTACCAAGCTACAAACTTGACGTGAGCTAAGGAATGGATAACATTAAGAAATACTCGATTGTTGAGATTAGAAGGACATGATTTGTTGTTGGGGTGGCATGCTTTTTTATGGTGTAAAAGAACTAAAACACAGGGTTGTTTTAGAAGACATCATATATGGGAGTCTCTGTGGTTAAATTGGGAGAAGATTAAGAGACAATATTATTTGGAAATTCCAGTCTGGTTGTCGACTATTGAAGCATTTTCTTACCCTATAATATATAAAAAGGAACAAACAGTTAGATATGGTGAAATACTGAATGAAAAGGATGAACTTAAATCTATCCAAAAACTAGAGGAACAAGGTGTAAAGATGAATTGATTATCATATGGGCAAATACACTCAAGGTATGTTGAAGATTCTAAAACAGAAGATTTCTATGATAAATTGGCTGACTTAGATAAGATTTTGATGGGTAATGATGAAAAGGTGATTAAAAACTGTATGGATATTTATTGAAAATTAAAGTAGAAGAAGAACAAGTTAAATAAACTATGATTGCTTGGGGGAAGAATTTTGGATATGGGATTGATTTAGAGAAAGGGCAAAAATTTTGGTCTCAAAATTATAGAATGACAATGTCAACAGCATATAAAGAAATTTTGTAAAAGATGTTTTACAGGTGGCATTTTCCCCTGACAAGAATTGCAAGAATGTTCAAGAATAAATTCAAAAAATGTTCAAAATGTCATCAGACACCTGGCTCATATTACCATATGTGGTGGACTTATGCAGACACTAAAAAAATACTGGATTAAAATCCACCCGTGGTTGGAAAAAAATGACAAACAAAGAGATTTAAAACCAGAGATATTTTTATTGGGAATTTTACCTGAAACATACGGCAAAGACCTGAAGTACTTGATTTTAAATGTATTAACAGCAGCTAGGATTGTATTTGCTGGAAACTGGAAAAATAAGAAAATACCATCGCAGGAGGAAATTATTAAGAAAATATTGGAATGTGCTGAAATGAGCAGATTAACATTTGAAATTAGAGAAAAAGAGGATAAACAATTTTATGAAATTTGGGATCATTTTTATCAATAGTTAGATAATACAATACAGTAATGTCATACGTAGATTTTTAGAAAATAACAAATATATAAAGATGTACTTCTTTTTATGATATCTACAAAATGATTTTAGCATAGATTTGGGGTGATAGTATGAACTGTTATAAAATAAATGAAGTAAATTATGGTTAGCACGTAAAATATGAATGAATAAAATTATAGTCAAATGATTGATTGATAATGATACTAATGTACTTAACTTCTCATTGATAAAATGAGCTTCTATGTAATTTAACTGCAACTGAAGACTATGAAATGGATGCACAAAATAATTTGTAAACCAACCAGCACACTGTTTGTATATCTATGGAAGATAGCCTGATGTTTTTATGTTTTGTTTGTTTATGTTTGTTTTTTAAAAAACCAAGAAAACTTTTAAAAAAAGAAATTCTTTTCTGCATTGGTGTCAGGCGGAGCTCCATTAAAAATCCAGGAAAGAAATACTTAGACTCTTTAATTTAGAGAAAAGATATCTTTTACTGAAAGTGAAGTGGTAGCAACCAAAGAATTCTAAATCTGAGAAATTAGGCACACAATTCACACACAAAAAGTGATGGAAGTGTTCCCACCCCCAATAGTTCAGATGAAACTTCCAATTAGAAGTTGTGAATATGATCATGTGGGCATCTTCAGGTGATGATGAGGCCTCTGTCCGTTGACCTTGGCATACTTTGATAACGGGTTGCAGTTGCGCAGAGAAAAGAAAGCTAAGCGAGAAATAGAAACCTAACTCTATTGTATGCTTTCCCCCTCCCCATTTACACAACAGAAGAATGTAACACCTCCAGCTCACTTCCCAGACTTATCCCTGCCTCCCCTCCCCCCCGTTTCTTATGACAGCCGAAAGATGCAAAGGGATAGTAGAAGATCTTGAAGGCTGATATTCGGCCCTCCTAGAAAAGTGAAAACCATCAGTCCTAAAAGAGAGAGAGGAGAAAATATAAAGACAATTATTAATCATGAAACAATTACAAAAGAATACAATCCTAAGGCTTATCAGGATACTTGGAACGAAATGCCTTGATCAACTTAGGGGCTTTAACGTTGGTTTTGTGAACCCATTCAGCTTGTGAAGAAGGGAAATGTTTCCAGGCTACAAGATACTAAAGTCGACCCCTCCATTTGCGAGGGTCCAGAATTTCTTTAACTTCAAAATGTTGTTCACCTTCAATCAGTATTGGTATGGGAGGGTCAGCCTGGATGGGTCTTAAATCAGAAGTACGTTCAGGTTTTAGCAAACTAACATGGAAAACCGGATGAATTCATCGAAGAGTTTTGGGTAAGTTCAGCTGGACTGTTACAGGATGTATAATCCGTTCAATCGTGAAAGGACCAACATACTTAGGACCAAGCTTCTCTGACTTTTTAGTGGTCTGCAAGTATCTGGTGGACAGGAAACCTTTGTCGCCCACTTTATATACTTTCTGTGGAGATCTTTTTTGTCTGCAAACTTCTTATGAGCTTGATGGGCCTCATCTAATGCTTTGCGTGTCACTGGCCAGTTAAGTTGGAGTTGAGTTATCCATTCATCCAAGGAATGGATGTTAGGCTTTTCACGAGGAAGTTCAGGTATGGGTACAAAATCTTGTCCCGAAGCTACTTTAAATGGAGTAAATCCAGTGCTACTGTGTACGGAATTGTTATATGCCACTTCGGCAAATGGTAGTAAGTCAGACCAGTTATCTTGTTGATAATTTATGTAACATCTAAGATACTGTTCTAACACTGCATTAGTCCTCTCACAGGCCCCATTGGTTTGAGGGTGGTGGGTGGAGCTTAAGCCCTGGGTGGAGCTTATCAACTTCAGGAAATCTTTCCCAAAATTTGAGGTAAACTGGACCCCTCTGTCAGAGATTATGCATTCCAGAATGCCATGTAACCTATAGATATGTGAAATAAACAGTTTAGCCAGCTTCTTAGCAGATGGAATCTTGGAACAAGGTATGCAATGTACTTGTTTGGAAAACAAATCGGTTACTACCCAGATAACCGTATTTCCACCACTTTCTGGTAATTCTACTATAAAATCCATAGAGATTTCCTTCCAGGGGGCCGTTGGTCAAGCTACATTTTGTAACAACCCTTCTGGCTCACCAGGAGGTCTCTTTGCCAAAGCACAAATTGGACAGCTAGCTACATAAGCTTCAATGTCCTTCTTTAATGTAGGCCATCAGAATTGCTGCTTAACCAGATGTAAGGTCTTCACAAATCCAAAGTGGCCAGCTGCTTTAGAATCATGAGCTTGTTGTAGTATTTGGCCCCTCAGCACCTGTGGCACATACAACTTGGTCCCCACCCAAGCCAAACCATCTCTAACTGTATAGTCACTTGAATGAGCCAGGAACCATTCGTCCAGTTTTAAAGCTTCTTTTAATTGTTCGGTAAGGTCATTCGATAAATCCAATTCTTGTTTCTTCTTTTGGGCTCTGGTGATCACTGGGGCGGCTAGATGTTTGGTTGAGATAATTGTGCTTATCACCTCCTGGCACATACTATTATATTGGGGTAGTCTAGAGAGAGCATCCGCCATGAAGTTCTTCCCTCCTGGAATGTACTTCAGTGAGAAATTGAACCGCTTGAAGTATTGGGCCTAGGGAACTTGTTTAGGGGACAGTTTCCGGGGCAGTTTTAAGGCTTCCAAATTCTTATGATCAGTCCATACCTCAAATGGGTGTTTTGCTCCTTCCAGGAAATGTCTCCAGGTCAGTAAGGCCCAACGAACTGCAAAAGCTTCTTTCTCCCAGACGGCCCACCTTCTCTCTGTTTCAGACAGCTTACGGGAGGTATACGCACAAGGCTGTAAGGTCCCTTTCTCATTGATTTGAAGTAACACTGCTCTAATAGCCACATCACTTGCATCGGCTTGAATCACAAAAGGAGTTTCCATATCCGGGTGCTTTAGCACTGGTTCTGCCACAAACAGTCATTTTAGCTTTTCAAAAGCTGCTTGGCACTCCATGGACCACTCCAGTGGCTTTCCTGGCCTTGGCTTCACCTCCCCTTTTGTTTTTAAGAGATTTGTGACAGGCATTGCTATCTTAGCAAGCATCGGGATAAATTGCCGGTAAAAATTTGCAAATCCTAAGAAGCTTTGAAGTTGTTTTCTGGTGTGTGGTGGAGCCCATTCCAAAATGGCACGCACTTTCTCTGGATCCATTTCTGTGCCTTCAGATGAAATGCAATATCCCAAATAGTCATTTTTTTCCTGGTGGAATTCACACTTTAACAATTTAGCATACAACTTAGCGGCACACAGTTTCTGTAGATCCGACCGCACCAGTTTCACATGTTCATCCAGAGTTTCTGTGTAGATAAGGATATCATCAAGATAAACCAGAACCCCCCTGTACAAATGTTCATGTAACACTTGATTGATCATCTGCATGAATACAGCTGGGGCCCCTTGTAAACCAAAAGGAAGAACGTTGAATTGGAAGCAACCCATCGGGCAGTTAAAAGCGGTCTTCCACTCATCCCCTTCCTTAATTCGAATCCAGTAGTATGCTTCTCTCAAATCCAACTTCGTGAAGATCTTTCCCTTTGCTAAATGGGCCAACATGTCCTTCATCAAAGGAAAGGGGTACACGTTTTCCACAGAAATAGCATTCAAATTTCTGTAGTCCACCACCAAGCATTTGGAACCATCTTTCTTTTCACGTAACAACACTGGGGCCGCTACCTGGGGCCTAGCAGGTTGAATGAAACCATGTTCCAGATTTTTATCTATAAACAATCTTAGCTCCTCCAATTCCCATGGGGTCATTGAGTACAACTTCGGTTTCAGGAGCTTCACCCCAGGCAAAATCTCAATAGCACAGTCTGTTGGTCGGTGAGGCGGAAGCCCATTCGAGGCCTTCTCACTGAACACTTCTTTTAAATCCCAATACTCTTTGGGAATTTTCTCCTCCCCTTTCACAGGCTCAGTACCTGTGGAAGCTATTTCAATCGGGTCCTGAAGCTTCGGCTGGGATCTGCCGTCTTTTCCCAGTCGCTGCTTGGTGCATATGCGCAACAACCCCTTTCTCCAGTTAACCTTGGGGTTCCCTTTCCGGAGCCAGGGCAATCCCAGTATTAATGGTTGCTCCATCCCAGGGACCACAATAAAACGCAGAGTCTCATCATGCTCTCCCATGATCATTTCTATAGGTTCCGTGACAAAACGTGCAGGGCAACCTCCAGCCACTGATCCATCTAGTTGGCAAAAGGAAATGGGCATCTTCAAAGGTTTTAGTTTTAGGCCTATTCACTACTTCCGTGTTGATTATACATCTTGTGCACCCAGAATCTAACAGGGCTAGCATTTCCCCTTCGACCCGTAAATTGGGTACCCTCAACTTCACCGGAATGGTCATATGGCCCACGCTTGGACTTACCAGGATGTTGTCTTCCAAGTCGAAATCATCCTCCTCAGGGGTCACTGGGGTTTCTGATTCCTCTCCTGCGGGAGGGGCGACCTCTTCTGTCTCTTTTGACTTTAGTGCTGCTTTGCGAGGCTTCGCTGGGGACTTTTCAGGTTGCTTTCCTTCTTTTGGCACCCCCTTTGGTTCCAGCTTGACTCTGCAATTCACAGCCTGGTGACCTTTCTTCCTGCATCAAAAGCAGGCCGAGGGGTTGGGTCTTGCCGCCACTCCTCCCCTCTGAGGTTTGGGAACCTCTTAAGGACGTGGGGGGGAAGGCTTGCTCCACCCAGAACCTCCCCGCCGTCTGCTTCGGGTTAAATCAATCTCCACTTCTTCTGCCAGCAAGTACCACATCTGCAAGTCATTGGGGTCTCTTCTAGCAATGCATCTCTGGTACACATCTTCATTTAAACCATCTTTAAACACTTCTATCAGGGCTTCCTGGGACCTGTCTTGGATATGACCAATGAACTGTCTAAATTCTTGGGTGTAATCAGCCACAGATCTCCGCCCCTGATTTATGGTCTTCATCTTAATCTGGGCCTTGCGCTCTGCCAATGGGTCCTCAAACCTAGCCGGCAGTGCAGTCATGAACAGGTTATAGTTCAGCTGCTGGGGAGCATTATCATTATGCAAGGTTACCATCCACTCTGCAGCTGTTCCCTCCAGAGCCCTGGCAACACATCTCACTTTGGCTGCTTCTGAGGGAAAATCCTCCCTGTATTCTTCCATATAGCTCCAAACTTGGGCTCGGAAAAATCCCAAGGTTTTGGGATCTCCCCCGTATCTTACTTCTAATGGAGGCAGCCTAGGAGCTCTACGCCTTCTAGGAATTACACCTCCCACTGAAGGCCCCGGGGCTGCTTCTGGATCGGGTTGATTTATGGGATAGGGGGCTGCTCTGCTTCTTCTGGCTGGGGCTACTTCCCCTCCCCCTTCATACCTTTGTGCAGCTTGGAGTTGTTCAAAGGCTTCATCAAGGAGTCTCCTGGCTTGATTCAGTGAGAGTTCTCTCTTTTCCTTCTCTTGCCATGGCTCCTCTTTTCCACGCCGGTGGGTATTTGTGATCCCAGGGGGGGAGGTCCTTCTCCAGATCTTTCCAGCCAACCCCCACTGACCATCTGGGCTTCACAGCTGGATCCTCTACCAGACTGAGCTCTGCTAGCGATTGGGCTTCCTGTACCAGCAGAGAATATTGCCCCCCAATGGCTCCCAGGTCTTCCTGATCACTAGTTGAGGATGACATGATGTCCAGGCCCCCTCGGAAGAAAATTGGGTGTTCTCTCTGGGTGGACTGGTAGTAGAGATTCAGAATAATGTCAAGCAGAGCTCCATTCAAAGTCCAGGAAAGAAATACTTAGACTCTTTAATTTAGAGAAAATATATATTTTACTGAAAGTGAAGTAGTAGCAACCAAAGAATTCTAAATCTGAGAAATTAGGTGCACAATTCACATATACAAAGTGAGGGAAATGTTCCCACCCCCAATAGTTCAGATGACACTTCCAATTAGAAGTTGTGAATATGATCATGTGGGCATCTTCAGGTGATGATGAGGCCTCTGTCCGTTGACCTTGGCATACTTTGATAACGGGTTGCAGTTGCGCAGAGAAAAGAAAGCTAAGCGAGAAATAGAAACCTAACTCTATTGTATGCTCTCCCCCCCATTTACACAACAGAAGAATTTAACATCTCCAGCTCACTTCCCCTTATCCCTGCCTCCCCTCCCCCCCGTTTCTTATGACAGCCGAAAGATGCAAAGCGATAGTAGAATATCTTGAAGGCTGATAATTGGTGATGGTGTTTTGGAAGAGGAAATGTAAATAAACATTGAAGTACCTTTCATCATCATTCACCTGTTTCCCCTTTTTCTTTTTACAGGGACTGCAATGTCTGTATTACTGAAGGAGGATCCTGCTTTCATCACTGTCCTGCTGGCTATTATTCCATAGGAAAACTGGATTGTCGTCATCATAAAGTGTGCTGTAGACAGGATAAATCCAAATCAACCACACAGCCAGCCAATAACACAATGGATCCTCAATCAACTCATGCAAGCCCTATCCCCACCATAAGTTCACCTCCCAATGGCACTGATCTAACCTCCCCATTACAAGATCCATCACATGCCTCTCACTGATGACTCACACTTGACCCTTCACAAAATCCTCACTTGACACACCCACACCAGAATCAGAAGACCATTGACACCAACATCCCCAAAACATAATCGTAGGTTGTTGGATGGTTGGCGAGGGTCAGGCAAACCCCTTGCTGTGATCTCTGGCTGGGCCCATCCACCCACCCTTGTTCTATGCTTTCCCTAAATAACTAACTTTTTTGCCTGGCCAGGATGCCCAGGTGAGTTCTGTGCTATCTTGCTGGACTCACCGGAGCTGCCTGAATTGATTAGCTGCCTGTTTGCAGCCCCAAAGCAATATGTGCACACTCACAACCAACAAACTCCTTGTCAACAAAAGTGCCAAACAAAACCTTTGCCTAAACTCTGCTGAACATATTATCTAACCTGGTAATGAAATGTTCAGAAACCAATCCACAAGCTTGGACAATGAACCTTCACCCTCACAGCAAGATAACCCTTCCCTTATAGAGATGTCACAAATACAAATTAGGATAATTTGTCTGAATTAACAAACATTTCAAGGCAATGGCATGAAAAGGAAAAGAGTTTCCAGGGGGAATCCATGATGAAGGAAGTTCTGGTTTTTGCAGTTCAGGGGATAGAATAAATATTGAACACACATTGATTGTGTATATTGTTTTATCTCATTTCTTTTGGTGTCCAATAAAATAATATCAGTTCTATTTGCTCGCCGGATATCTTCAAGATGTGGCCAATGACCTGACATCACCACACACTATCACTTTATCTTGTTTTGTATAAATCCAAATCACTATCTATGAAACTGTAAAACATTTATACATTGAAATAAAATTTGGCATTTTGTCCTTGAAATACAGCTAAATGGGCATTGCAGTTGTTATGTGACTTCTTTAAAAGGGTTTTGGAGCACTATTGTCAGGCGGAGCTCCATTCAAAATCCAGGAAAGAAATACTTAGACTCTTTAGTTTAGAGAAAAGATATCTTTTACTAAAAGTGAAGTGGTAGCAACCAAAGAATTCTGAATCTGAGAATTTAGGCGCGCAATTCACATATAGAAAGTGATGGAAATGTTCCCACCCCCAATAGTTCAAATGACACTTCCAATTAGAAGTTGTGGATATGATCATGTGGGCATCTTCAGGTGATGATGAGGCCTCTGTCCGTTGACCTTGGCATAGTTTGATAATGGGTTGCAGTTGCGCAGAGAGAAGAAAGCTAAGTGAGAAATAGAAACCTAACTCTATTTTATGCTCCCCCCTTCCATTTATACATCAGACGAATGTAACTCCTCCAGCTCACTTCCCCAACTATTCCTACCTCCCTTTTCCACCCCCCATTACTTATGGCAGTCAAAAAGATGCAAAGCAATAGCAGAAGATCTTGAAGACTGACATTCGGCCCTCCTAGAAAAAGGAAAATCATCAGTCCTAGAAGTCCTAGAAGAGAGAGAAAGGAGAGAATATAAAGACAATTATTAATCATTAAACAATTTCAAAACAATACACTCCTAAGGCTTATCAGGATACTTGTTAATCCATGTTAATGCTGCTGCTTTATAGTATAGTTCCCAGGCAGGGAGTCCAAGTCCACCTCTGCCTCTGTTATCTTGTAGTGCACTTATTTTATTCTCGCCCTTTTTCATCACCAAATGAATTTCGTGATAATTTTATTTAGTTCATTAAAAAAAATTATCCAGTTTTCCTGGGATTGTTTGAAAAAGAAATAGTAGTCTTGGCAAGATGTTCATTTTGATGGTCGCAAACATTGACAATTGTATTTTCCCCCATTTTTCTAAATCCTTTTTTATTTCTTGTACCAGTTTTACATAATTGTCTTCTTTTATTTCAGCCAAATTCCTGAATATTTTTTTTTAACAATCTGTACCCCCGTTACTTCTACTAATTTCTTTTTTTGATTCTCTGTTAAGTTTTTTGTTATTATTTTGGTTTTGCCTTTATTAATTGTTAAACCTGCCACTTCTCCATATCTCTATCTCTTTAATTAACTTTGGTCCTGTTTTTATTGGTTCTTGTACAAAGAATACAAGGTCATCTGCAAAAGCTTGGACCTTGTATTTTTCTTATTTAATTCTTACTCCTTTTATTTCCAAGTTCAGTCTAATTCTTCTTAACAAGATTTCTACTGTCATGATAAAGAACAGAGGTGAAAGTGGACATCCCTGCCTGACTCCTTTTCCTATCTCAAATGAATTTGTAATTTCTCTGTTGACTATTATACGTGCTTTTTGATTTATGTAAATTGACCTTAGCATTTTTTCAAATTTGTCCCCAAATTTCATCTCCTTTACTTGCTGCATCATGAATTACCAATTTATTTTATTGAAAGCTTTTTTTGCATCCAGAAAAATTAATGCGATCTGTTTTTCTGGATGTGTCTCATAGTACTTCTAGTACTGTCCTTGTATTGTTTTTTATTTGCCTTGTTGGTAGGAAACCATTTTGATCTAGATGTATGTTTCTGTTCAATATTTTTTTCAATCTATTGGCCATTATGTTCAAAAATATTATATAGTCAGCATTCAATAAAGAAATTGGTCTATAGTTTTTTTATGTTAGTGGTATCTGCACCCTTTTTGGTATTAATGTAATGTACGCTTCTCTCCACAACATTGGAGATTTGCCCCTGTAAGTACTTCATTGTAAATTTCTAGAAGAATTGGGTCAAATATTTCATTTAAAGTTTTATATATTTCTACTGGAAGTCCGTCGTACTGGGGGTTTCATTGTTTTTTTTTTGCTTGCTAATTGCCTCTTTTAATTCCTCCTTAGTGATCTCTTCATTTAGTCTTTCCCTTTCTTCTTCTGTAAGAATTGGAATTTTTTCTTCCTCTAAGTATTTTTGTAATTTTCTCATCACTTGTTTCTTCTTGCTTATAGAGTTCCCTAAAATATTCCAGTGCAATTTCTTTTTTCTTTTCCATGTTATTTTGTAACTTTCCCTCCTTATCATGTAGCTGCTGAATCCATCTTTTTTCTTTTTCCTTCCTTAATCTTCTTTAATCCTTAAATGCAAGACACCTTCCCAGCTTATTTGCATTTTTAAAATAATTTTACTTCACCAATTTCAAGGGTCTCAAATTTCTTTCTTGTTCCAATATGTTCAATCTATGTTCAGCAAGACTACATTGATTTATAATTTGTTCATCCCTGGTGCTAATAGTGCTTGTATTTCCAATTTTCTAATCTCGTTCTGTAATTCATTACTTTCTTTTTCTTTTTTCTTTCTGGCATTATACACAATTGTTAATCCTGTTAGATAGGCCTTTGCTGTGTCCCACAGGTTCTATAAGGAAGTGTGTTCTTTTATATTCACTTCAAAAAACATTTCTAATTCTTTTTTTAAAAAAATTTCTAGGTATTCTTTATCTCTCAGAATCTGTGGGTTCAACATTCATCTCCCTCTTTGATTTTGTTGGCCTTTCCGTGTTACTATTTATGGGCTATGATCTACCCACACCTTTGGTGCTATTTCTACTTGTACTATATCCTTCACTGGAGTTTTGCTTATCCAAGCTATATCAATTCATGACAATGATTTATAGGGAATGGAGTAAAATGTGAATTGCTTTTCTTTTAGATTATGTGTTCTCCAAATATCTGTTAAATTTTGTTCTTCTGCCATATTGAAAAAAGGTTTTTGGAAGAGTGTTCTTTTTTTTCTTTTTACTGGTATTTTGGTAATTCTTTTTTGAATCCACAACTGCATTAAAGTTCCCTATTATACAAATATCTTCTTTACTTAATTTTAGAATTTTCTCATGAACTTTTTAATAATACGTTACTTGTTGGTTATTAGTGCATATATTACAACTATTAGTAGTTTCCTCTGTTCTCCTATAATTTCTAACATTAATGTTCTATCGATTGAATCTACATAAAGTATTTCTGCTCTTATTTCTTCTCTAACACAAAGCTACTCGCTTTTTTTTCTTCTGCTAGTGCTGCATAGAGTTTTCCTAATTTTTTATATTGTAAATATTTTTTATCTTGAGCTTTAATGTGTACCTCCTGGAAGTATACTATATCCATACTATATCCATCCATAAAAGAGGAGCTGGAGTTGCACTGTATGTCAAAGATCACTATATTGATACAAAAATTCGTGAAACCAAAGAGGACAATCTCCTAGAATGCATTCAGGTCAACATAAAAGAAAAAAAAGTCCATATAAAAGAAAAAAGAATGACATGTCCATAGGTGCATATTATAGGCCACGCAATCAAAGCAGAAAAGTTGATGTCCTTTTTGCCAACCAACTAATAAACATATGCAGGAAACATACAACAATAGTAATGGGATATTTCAATTATCCTGATATCAACTGGAAAACTAATTCTGCACCAAGTGAAAAATCAAATAAGTTCTGAACCAACCTAGCTGACAACTTTGTTGTCCAAAAGGTAGAGGGTGAAACTAGAGGAACATCCATACTCGACTTAATTCTTACCAACAGAGAAGAAGAGGGAGTTGAAACTGTGGGAACCTTGGGTGAGAGTGACCATGTCATACTAGAATACAACATAACACAAACACAAGCAATAAAACATAATGATACCAGAGTCTTGGATTTTAAAAGAGCTGATTTTAATAAACTCAGAGAGAACTTGGGAAAAATTCCATGGATGAAAATCCTAAAGGGGAAAACAACTCAAGAATACTGGGAAACCCTGAACAGTATGATAATAGAAGCCCAGACCAGCACAATACCACTGAGAAAGAAAAACAAGAAATCCAAGAAGAAACCAGCACAACTGCACAAAGATCTCTCTGGCAAATTGAAAGAAAAAAAGGACAAGTACAAAAAATGGAGAGAAGGACATACAACTAAGGCAGAATATCAGCAGATAGCCAGAATCTGCAAAGACAAAGTCAGGATAGCAAAGGCTCAGAACGAACAATGACTTGCAACAAAAATCAAAGATAATAAAAAAAGTTTCTTCCAACATATAAATAACAAGAAAAAAAATCAAGGAAACAGTTGGTCCACTAAAGAGAGAAGACAGCAAGGAAGTAACAGGCAACAGAGAGAAAGCAGAACTGCTTAACTCATTCTTTGCATCGGTCTTCACACAAAAACAAACTATAGCTCAACCCACCAAAAACATAACTAAAAGACAGACCAGAAATAAAAATAAAAATTAGCAAAACAATAGTAAGAGAACACCTGTCTGATCTTGACGAACACAAATCACCAGGGCCTGATGTCCCAGAGTTTTAAAGGAGCTGGCAGAGGTCATCTCAGAACCACTGCACCATATCTTTCAAAAATCCTGGAGCACCGGGGAACTACCAGAGGATTTGAAAAGAGCTGATGTGGTTCCCGTCTTCAAAAAAGGGAAAAAAACAGACCCAGGAAACTATAGATCAATCAGCCTAACATCAATACCCTGGAAGATACTGGAAAAGATAATTAAAAAAACAGAACTGCCAACAACTAGAAACAAGTAAAGTAATAACTAGTAGTCAGCATGGGTTTATTAAGAACAGCTCATGCCAAACCAATCTTATTTCATTCTTCAACATAGTGATTAAGTTAATAGACCAGCAAAATACTGTGGACATAATATATTTAGATTTCAGCAAGGTATTTGATAAAGTAGAGCACAACCTACTTCTTAGTAAGCTAGAAAAAAGTGGAATAGATAGCACCACCACAAGATGGACTCGCAACTGGCTGACAAACCATACTCAATGAGTAGTCCTAAATGGATCTAAGTCGACATGGAGGGAAGTAAGCAGTGGCATGCCACAGGTTCCATCTTAGGTCCAGTACTCTTCAATATCTTCATTAATGACTTAGATGAGGGAGTAGAAGGGGAACTTACCAAATTTGCAGATGATACTAAGCTGGCAGGAATAACTAACACCCAAGAAGATAGGCTCAAAATCCAGATAGATCTTGACAGACTAGAACACTGGGCTGTATTTAACAAAATGAAATTCAATATAGAGAAAAGTAAAGTCCTACACTTAGGCAAGAAAAACCAAAAGTACACATATAGACTAGGTGAAACCAGGCTCAATAGCACTAACTGTGAGAGGGATCTTGGAGTCTTTGTGGACAACCAGCTAAATATGAGCCAGCAGTGTGCAGCAGCAGCCAAAAAAGCTAATGCAATCCTAAATTGTATTAACAGAGGGATACATTCAAGATCAAGGGAGGCACTAATACCACTCTATAAAGCAGTGGTTCTCAACCTTCCTAATGCCACAACCCTTTAATACAGTTCCTTGTGTTGTGGTGATCCCCAACCATAAAATTATTTTCATTGCTACTTCGTAACTGTAATTTTGCTACTGTTATGAATCATAATGTAAATTTCTGATATACAGGATGTATTTACATTGTTATAAATTGAACATAATTAAAGCTGATTTCCCATTCTCTGTGTTATTTTTTTACAGACCTGTTACTATTACAAGAGGGCAGTATTCACATCAACCACAGCTGAATATAAAAAGACCAATCAGCATCCAGATTAAGTTCCTGTGGTACAGACTTTTTTTTCAGTAGTTGATGATTTTCCAGTACATGATTTTACATTTACCCAGTAATTTTAATTCACGAAGTGTCATTTTACCTCCAACACTGCTGCCTTCAACAAAGCAGCTGATTTCTGCACAGCAGCTGTTCTCTACACATGTGTGACTGGTCTGCATAAGTACATTATGATGCCAACCCTGTCATATACACCTGTATTTGTATGGGGTGCATGTGATGATGTCATCATGATGGGTACTCATATGTGGGAGTATCTGCAAGTGGGCAGACCCGCCTGAGATGGATAGAGGACCGGTGTCTTGGTTCCTAAGACCATCAAAAATATGTGTTTTCCAATGGTCTTAGGCAACCCTTGTGAAAGGGTGTTCAACCCCCAAAGAGGTTGTGCCACCATAAATTTTTTAATCATCTTCTCTTCTGTACCTGTTAGGATTTTAACTAGTTCAGTCAATTCTTTATAAAACCCATCAGTCTTACTATCTTTTTTATATCTAGAATGTATTTGCATGTATGAATACCAATTCATATTTATCATTTGTTCTTCTAGTTCATGCTTTGTTTTGAGTTCATCCTTTTCATTTAAGATTTCACTATATCTAGCAATATGTTCCATTTTAAAAACATTTGGATACACAAATGCCTCTATTGTTGATAATCGGAAAGGTATTTTCAAATAATGTTGTTCCCTTATTTTCTCCCATGTTGATAATAAAGCATCTCAAATATAATATATCCGGAGGTATCCATATACTTTACTTTCCTCATACCATAAAAATGCATGCCACCCCAACTGCAGATCATGACCTTTCAATATTATCTAGTTTTCTTTCTATTATATCTTTAATCTATACCTAGTATTATATCCAATATTATATCTAGTATTATAAAATCTAGTATTTCTAAAAACAATCCATTCTTTCATCCACATCAATATGACTGCCTGGTAATATACAGTAATTCCCAATTGCATAATTCAAAACCTCCTCTCATTCTAGTGTCCTGTAATAGTTTTAGTTTAATTCTTGTCTTCTTTCTCTGCCATATATATTTCAACATCATTTTATTTAAATCCTCAAAGTATTCTTTCCCTAATTTTATTGAAATCTTCTGAAACAAGTATAATTATCCTTGGTAGTGTATTCATTTTAATTGTAGATATTTTCCCTGTTAAGGATAGTTGTAAATTCTTCCATTTTTCCAAGTCTGTCTCAATCTGTTGTTTTAGTATATAATAGTTGTCTTCCTTTAGTGTTCCACATCTCACTATCAGTTGTATTCACAGATATTTCACTACTTTTGTGATCTGGATATTTAATCTATCCATTATGTTCTTCACTAAAATCTTAGTTTTTTCTTTATTTATTTTCAATCCTGCAACCTCCATATTCTTCTGTCTTTTCTATCAATTTACAAACTGTTTCCAATGGTTCTTCTAATATAAAGACCAGATCATCTGCAAATGCCTGTAGTTTATACGCCTCCTTTTTTGTTTTCATTCCCTTTATTTCTTTATTATTCCTAATGTTTTTATTTAATACTTCCAGAGTCAGTAAAAATAACAATGGCGACAAAGGACATCCTTGCCAAGTTCCTTTTTTAATATTGATATTATCCATCAAATCACCATTTACATTATCTTTGCTGATTGTTTACAATACATTGCCTCAATTGTTTTAATAAATCTTTCTCCAAAGCCCATCTCTTTCATTTGCAGCAACATAAATTGCCAATTTACATTATCGAAATCTTTCTGTGCATCTAAGAACACCAAGGCCATTCTCTTCTCTGGATATGCTTCATAATATTCCAATGTATTCAATATTATTCTCATATTGTCTTTTATTTTCCTCTTAGGCAAGAATCCATTTTGATCTGTATTTATAAAATAGTTTAAATATCTTTTAAGTCTTTCTGCCATTATTGAGGCAAATATTTTGTCAATTGCATTCAGCAGGGATATCAGTCTATAGTTTTTTATCTGTTGTAAATCAGTATCTTCTTTTGGTATCAGAGTAATATTAGCCTCTGTCCATGAGTTAGTTTTTAAGTTTTTGTCAAGACTTCATTCATTATTTCAAGCATTGTAGTGCGGAAAGATTCCTGCAATGTTTTGTAAAGTTCTGCTGGTAGCCCATCTGGGCCTGGTGCCTTCCCAGTATTTCACTTCTGTCAGTTCCATCATTGTTATTTCCCCTTCTAGCATTATCTTAAGGCCCTGTCACACTGCCCAAGGGATGCAAAATGGACACAACGGACAAGCAAAATGTTCCATCAGTTGTTATCCGCTCTCAAAAGGGGCAAAAATTTGCATAACCGGAGCGGATAACATGGACACGGGGAGGATGCAGGGGGGATGGAAAACGGATGCAGAGCGGAAGCCTAGCGGATGGAAGCGGATGGGAGCGGATGGCACATCCGCTAGGCTTCCGGGGGGGCACAGCAAAGCGGATGCGGAACGGATACAGCGGATGCAGAGCGGATGCACAGCGGATGAAGCGGATGCAGAGCGGAAGCCTAGCGGATGCACAGCGGAAGCTGAACGAATGCCGAGCGTTAATTGCGCATGTGGGGATGATACATTGCATCAGCCCCGCAGATATAAGGGAAGCAGTTCGGAAGCAGGTCACCATTCAGAGGAAAGACCTGCTGCCGGATGGATTGACAGCCTTGCCTGCCCTGCCTGCATACCTGCCTGCAAGCCTTGCTGCCAGCCTTGCTGCAAGCGTTGCTGCCAGCCTTGCTGCAAGCCTTGCTGTCTGCCTGCCTGCCAGCCTTGCTGCCAGCCTCCCTGCCAGCCTTGCTGCCAGCCTCCCTGCCAGCCTTGCTGCCTGCCTTCCTGTAAGCCTTGGTGCCTGCCTCCCTGCCAGCCTTGGTTCCTGCCAGCCTCCCTGCCAGCCAGCAACCCCACAACCATGCGGAAGTATAGCAAGCCTCAGCCATCTGCTGCCAGCCCTTGCAAGAGGGACAGGGCTACCATCCCACCCCCTGGCCCTCACTCTGGTTCTGCTGGGGCTTCTGCAGCACGGGCTCGCTCTTCTGGGGCTGGGGCTTCTGCTGCTTCTGCTTCTGGAGGAGCTGATGACAAGCAGTCCAGCACCAGCCACCTCCACAGCACCTGGACCCTTCACCCCTGAGACTGAGCGACCAAGAGGAGTGCCAGAGGCTCATTTTTGTTTTATAGCTTGTTGTTAATAAAGTCTAGTTTTGATTCACACACTTGCTTCATTTCTTTTTTTTTAATAAAGTCTTGCTGGAAACTTTTAGAAATGGTTTAAGCCTTTGCATGCTTGTGGGATGGTTAAGATAGCAGTGGGGTGGGTTGAGATAGCAGTGGGATGGGCAGGGATACCTTTGGGCTGGGTAATAGCTGTGGGATAGATAAACCTCCAGTGCAAGCATAGTGGGATGGGATGGTCCACCCTCCCAGGCGCCACACCTATGGCCCTTTATTATCAATAATAATGTAATTATCATCCACACATGTCAACACAAACACAACTCTTTATTAAATGCCCTGATCATTGTAGGGCCACTCAACATACATGGCCCAATCTCATCAGTCTGATGAGACAGGCTGAAGGAAGCATCCATTAAGCATCTATCATCCTGTCTTGCCACTCCACTGCTCCAGCTGGGGAGTTGCACCAGTGTCTCAGGAGGTTGCGCTGCTTCTTCCCTTCATGTGAGGCTCTGTTGGGGCCTTGCACATCCTCAGTGTCTATCAGGTTTCGCCCTTGCCTCCATTCACCAGACTCCATGTCCCCATTGCCTTGCTGGAGGTCCACGAGCCTGTTCTGCAAGACTGGGTAGCGGGTGTGCATGAGATTGTGCAGGATGCAGCAAGCTTCCATGATTCTCCTCACGGTCTCTGGGCGATGCTGCATGTTGGTGAGAAGTACCTGGAACCTGTTGGCCAGGATCCCAAAGGCGTTCTCCACCACCCGCCTTGCCCTGGACAGCCTGTAGTTGAAGATTCTTTCTTCATGGGTGAGGTATTTGGAGGTGTAGGGCTTCATGAGGTAGGTTGTGAGGGAGAAGGCGTCATCCCCCACGATGAAGTAGGGCACATCTTGCGTGTTGTTGGGCAGGGGGTCTGGATCTGGGAAGCCCACCATGAGGTTGCGTTCCAGCCCATCCTTGAGGTCACTTGCGTTGTATACCTGGGCATCTGAAGCTGACCCGTTGCCTGAAGCATCAATGTACATGAACTTGTAGTCAGCATCGACCATGGCGAAGAGGATGATGCTGAAGAAGCCCTTGTAGTTGAAATAAGTGGAACCCGACTTGGCTGGCGCTTTGCAGGCCACGTGCTTGCCATCGATGGCTCCAACAGTGTGTGGGAAGTTCCACCTCTGATACTACTGCTCTGCAACTTTCTTCCATCCTTCTTCAGTGGAGGGGCATTGGAGGAGCTCCTCCTTGTATTCTTTGATGATGGCCTGCACCACTTCTCTGACCACAATGCTGATGGTGTTGGGTGGCACCCTCCAGCCGTACTGCATGCTCCTGTAGGTGATCCCTGAGGCCAGGTGGCACAGAGTGAGTGCCACCTTGATCCCAGGTTCCAGGCTGGGCTGGAAGTTGGTGCTCTGCTTGGTCAACCTGGGTGTCAGCCGCTGCACAAGTTTGTCAAACATGGCTGGAGGCATCCTCATGAAGTTCTGGAATTCACGAGTGTCTTCATTCCTGAGCTCCACCTTCAGCTTGTTGTACAGTCCATCCTCTGCTCTTCTGGTGAGCCATCTTCATACCCAGACACTTCTTGGCCGCCTCTTTTTCTTCCCGTAGTAGAGTTCACAGAGCCTGTAGATGGCTTCGAACTCTTGCAGAGGGATGGTGGCTGCCAAAAGGACTGTGTTACGATCCACAGTGGACATGACTGGATGCTGTGGAAGAGGAAGAGGCAGATGAAGGCTGCAGAGGTCTGCAGCTGGGCTGCTGTTCTGAAAGTGAGATCCAGGTGAGTTGCTCCTCCTTTTTATAGGCAGTATAGGTGTCCCTTTGCATCCTCTAGGCATCCTCTAGGCATCCTGTAGACATCCTTAATATCCGAGATAGGTCCCCTCTGCAAACGTTTTTTCCTTTTTAAACGCTTTGTTTCCGTGCTGCATCCGTTCTGCATCCGTTCTGCATCTGTTCCACATCTGTTCCACTTCCTCCCTGCGTCTGAGCGGATGCGAGTTGCGTGGATGCGCAGCCGATGCCTAGCGGATGTAGCGGATGCGTAACGGATGCAGAACGGATGCGTAACAGATGCGTAGCGGATGTGTAGTGGATGCAGAATGGACGAATTGGATACATTTTCCGCGCAAAAGTTTTGAGCAGCTCAAAACTTTCTGAGTGGATGAAACGTCAATGAACGGATGCTGGATGGATAGAGAGGAAGCAAAATGGAGGCAGTGAGTACATCGCGTTAACCAACGGATGGCAAGCTTTTTTGTCCGTTTTACATCCTCTTTGCATCCGTTGGTGCAGTGTGACAGGGGCTTTAATTTCATCAGGCATTTTGAGTAGTTCTGATTTTTGCAAATATTGTTTAACTTTTCCTTCTTCAACATTCTCTTGATCATATAACTTCTCATAATACTTACATACTATTTCTTTTTTTCTTCATTCCCATAGCAAACCATTCCATATTCATTTATTAATTGTGCTGTCCTTTTCAGTTCTCTCTCCTTTTTCAGTTTATATGTTAACCATCTACCTGGTTTATTTGCATTTTCAAAAAAAATCTGTTTGGCTCTCCTAATTTTCTTCAAATCTTCTTTTTCCATCAGCCCCTTTTTATGCTTAATAATTTTCATTTAACTTTTAAGATTTTTTTTGTGGTTATCTTTGTAGTTCTTTCTCCAGTTTCTTGTAATCCTCTTCTAAGATCTGTTGTGCTTGTCTTTTTTGACATTACTTTTCTTGTGTAAGTTATTATCCGACTTCTGAAATAAGCCTTCATAGTGTCCCATACATTTTGTAATGAAGTTTCCTCCTTATTATTTTCTTTAAAGAAGAAAGCCAGTTCTTTTTCTATATTTTTTATAAATTATTTTTCCTTCAAAATTTTCAAAAAAACTTCAAAAGTTCAGAGTCCATCTTGAATTGAATGATCTCTGTTGTGGGTGAGATGAGGGCATTTATAATCATGCAAGATGATGTCCCAATGTATGGTAAGATCTGAATACAGAATGAATTATTTTGTTTATTTGCTATGTTGTCTTTCATATTAGTGTCACAGTTTTCAATTTCAATTTTTAACTACCTTATGTGTGTATTTCCCTTCATTTTTAAAAAAGAACAACTCTTTGAGGCTGGTTGGGCTGAATGAATCCAACATATAGCACACAGGCTTACTGCAAAAACATATGGACTACACAACTCGATCAGGGCAAAGCAATCGACGCAATCTACATAGACTTCGGTAAAACCTTTGATTCAGTGGTACACAACAAACTACTCCTAAAACTAAAATCTTATGGTATCTCTGGACACCTGCATAACTGGATAGAAGCATTCCTGTCAAACAGACAACAAATGGTCAAAATTGGGATTGTCCTATCAGATTCTGTACCTGTCAACAGTGGTGTCCCCCAAGGCAGTGTTCTGGGACCAACTCTGGGGAAGAAACCACAGAGTCAGGTAGAGTATTGCAGACATTGGCCACTCTGTTGCTGAAATCGTATTTCCTGCAATCAAGTTTGGTGCGATTAGCCTTGAGTTTGTATCTATTGTTTGCTCTTGTATTGTTATGGTTGAAGCTGAAGTATTCATTGACAGGTAGGACATTGCAATGTATGATTTTATATACTATATTTAGATCGGACGGGAGGTGGTGTAGCCTAACTTCTTTTAGTAATCTAGATTGATTGGTTATTAATTCTAGTTCCATTTTTTTGCTTTCAAAATGTGTTATACATATTAGTGCTAGGAAGGGTTCAGTTTATTGGTTTATCTATAGGGTTGAAGTCATTGTGATGTTCAGCAGTAACTTCCAAATATGCAAGAAGGAGGATGGTACTGCTCAGATCTTATCTGACCAGTATGATTTTGTCCAGAAATGTGAGACATTGTATCAACTGTGAGTGCTTCATGATTAGGATAATCAATTGGGATTTGAAGATAAATTAAATTATGTTCAATATTCCAATAATATTTTTCAATGACTTTCAGACACAAAGGAGCACATATAATCATTTGTAAAGCCAGATAATTTTAATAAGAATAATTGTTTGAAAGCATTCAAAGCAGTAATAATTTTTCTGATGTTTTTTTGAAGCTTCTATATCATCCAGATTCCATCAGGCATTCATGTCGAAGACAATGGTTTTTCCATGTCATGATCAGAAGCATTTCCCTTATCTGTTGGAAAAATAGTTGGAAATAATTTAAAATATATTGATATGATGAAATCATTTTTTTTAATGCAGATATATCTTCAAAATATCATACAGTGCAACCTTTTTACATTGTTTCTTTGAATGGATCTAAAAACTCCTAATCCATCAGGGTTGGTTTATGAAGTCACCTAATTCCTTTTTCTGCAGCTTCAGATTCACTTGTTAAATATTATGGCACATTGTCCCTCCATTTCACTCATAGTTTTATATGGGCAGTAAAGAGGCAATAAATCCATGAATCTCCATAGACCATTTTGCTTCCAGTGTTAATGTAATGGAAATTCATATTCTCATCATTTTTCTTCTTCCTCCAAATGCTTCCTTCTCTTATAATAGTATAATTCCTATTAAATCATGCCAGCAATATCTGAAAATATTTCAGATTTCCTTTCCATTCATTAATGGTTCAAGTACACTCAAACCATTCTCACAGTGCTTCCTTTCAAAGGCAATTTCTCATGGGGTGAAAAATTGGTGTATGTTGTATGTCTGTGTGTATGTGTATATCTCTCTCTATGTGCATGTTTGTTTGGTTCTCAGTGAGATTCATCTCTAGAGTCAGACTTGATGATGGGGAATGGAGGGATATTCGGTCCCAAGCCTAAAAATCCTGGAAATATTGTCACCCTGTTAAGAGTTGTCCAAAACCACACTTGTGACCTCCCAGCAAAAGAGACATCTACTCTTTTCAGTGAAGTTATCTAAATTGAAGAGGCCTTTGCAAGTTTAATGGTTGATGCAATAGGATTTAAATTTCCATGAAAGGCAATGATCATCTGGTAGACACACAAAGGCTTGCTTAGTGTAGTACGATAGATGCTTCTGTTATATGGATTTTCAGAGGCTAATCCAAGAAAGTTGAGCTTATTTTAGCCACTTGCTTTGTGAATTTGATACTGAAGAGGTATATGCTTCTGAAGAGAATATGCAAGGACATAACATGGAAAAAATGTCTGATCCTAATTATGAGACAAAATAAAATGCTATGAATATTTCAGTGTCTGCGTCTTACGCTTTGCAGCAAGGCTCGTTGACATGACAAAGTCCTATCTTCTTTTCAGAGGAAGCACAGGACGACTTTCTGCAAGCTCCTTTATTTTTAATGCATGTTCTTGAATCCATTATCCTCTCTGCTTTCCCTGGAGAAGAAAGAGAGAGAGAAGCTAATCATACCCTTTGCAAAATTTGTGGATTTGAATTCCTAGGAAAAATGTAGTTACTAAAATGTATTGCTTTAGGAAGAACACTTATAGAAAAGAGCTCCTTAGTAAAAAATAAAAAATAGAACATAATTTTTTCCAGACAATATTTTAATTAGAATCTTAGATTCTTTACATGAAGTTTAAAAAGTTTGGCTAATTATTTACTTTCCAGTTTAAAACATTTGAGTATTGCTTCCCAGTCTTCAAAAAGTATAGAGAAAACTTCCAAGTATATTGTAGATTAAAGCAATTTATAAAACCAATCCTAGAGTATGAAATAAAGCATGCAAAATAAAGTATCTGATTTCTTGTTTAGTTTGGTATGTCTATTTGGATTAAATAAATGTTTATTTCTGAAGTGCCTGGTACTTCAACATGAATGATAGTATAAAAGTTTCATCAGAATTTACTTACCCAGATCAGAAAGAATCACAAAGGTGAGGAAAAAGAGGACACACCAAGCCTTCATGGTTATGACAAATTCAAGGCAGCTGCTTAATTCTTCTCTAGTCCAGTTGCCAAAAGAAACCTAGAAGGTATGTTGCATTCCATCTTTTAAATACATCATGGGATGTAGATTTCATTACAAATACCAATGACAGCAAGACAGAAGAAAAAATTGGATTGGTTGTTTCTTTCTCTGTGTCTTTATGTTAATTGGATGAAGTGGCATTTTCCTTAAATGGCCAGCCTCTATGACTGGAGGTGCTTATTGGCTTATTTCTGCTGATAAAAAAAAGAGTAGTTTAATAGCCAAGTAATTCTTTTACCCAATAATATCCATAAACCAGCTGTTAGTTATTCTGGATAAAGTTTGTCTGATTACCTTTCTGACCAGGATACCTATCATGACCAGGATATTTCCAAATTGGATTATAGTATCCAAGATCTCTGGAAAACTGAATATTGAAGCTTACTGCAGTATGAAGAGGAAAGAAATCAACACTTTTATCACATTGGTTTCTTTTTCATTGATGTGCATAAAATACTGATGCTTTGTTTCAAAGTCTTAACAATTATTTTTTTAAATACAGTCAGAATTGCTCACAATTGTGTTTATAAATTACTCTAACTGTTCTCTTGTATGTGGTATACTAGGCAAAAGGAAAGAACATTAATTTAACCAGCTCTCATCTGTTACTTTTTGGTTCTAAAACCATCATGAATTCCTTCCCTCTTTTCTATGAGGAACATGGCTTCATTAATTATTTTTCATTATGGGAGGTGAAAGGTAGTAGGATGGTTTGGGTTGTTCCAAAGATGTCTCTTTCCTTGGCATTGTACAGCACCTCATTCCTGTCCATATCTCTATAGCTTTTATTAAACATGACTCCTTCTCCTCCATGCCATTTCAACATCAAGAACCACATATAAAAATGTTTTTTGTTACTATTCTATTCATTGTTATATATTTGGAAAACATAAGAGAAAAACAACTATATTATATAAAAGCATGGGAGGGTGGTGTGCAATTTAGTTTATTTACATTTTGCATAGATAGACTGATAGAATGATATCTAATGCTCCAGGACTTCCATTCAAGGACATCCATAGAATGGGGGAGAAGAAGAAGTGGGAATCTGATGAAACATGCATAACTCATCTGCAATGCAAACTTTGACAAGTAAGGAAGCTTCTGACATGATATAGGTTTTGTTGATTTGCTGAAAACTTGTACCTACCTGTAGTATTTTAATATGGGACATGGTAAGGATGTATTTTGTCCTCTGCTGCTGTGAGGATATACTAACTGGGTCCCAGTCTTCCCTGCTTATACTCTGTATTTAAGTCTAGTAGAGAACTGAAGATGATTACAAGTCACTCTGAGGAAAAACTGAGGAACTGGAGTAGACACACTGTGGCAATAAAACATATCTGAAGTATATTATCTATATTGGTTTCATACTTTCAGGTATAAAATGAGGACATGATCAAGAAACAGTTTTTCTGTGTTATAACTATTTATTAGAACCACTTATTACTTATCATAAGAGACAAACTCAGTATTATGGGCTTCCGAATATCCATGGCTAGGAAGATAGAGAAGAATTGTCTCAGTTTTGTTTCTGAAAACCTTTTGGCTCCTTTTGGAAAAGGGCTATTAGATTAAGTCAGGGAATCAATTATTAACCAATCCATTATCCTCCATTTAGAGACAAAAATACCTACTCTCTAATAAACAATTTGGTTTCAGAAAAAAACTATCCTACAATCTGCAACTCTTACACTGCAAAAACATATGGACGACAGAACTCGATCAAGGCAAAGCAATAGATGCAATCTACATAGACTTCTGTAAAGCCTTTGATTCAATGGTACACAACAAACTACTCCTAAAACTAAAATCTTATGGTATCTCTGGACACCTGCATAACTGGATAGAAGCATTCCTGTCAAACAGACAACAAATGGTCACAATTGGGAGCATCCTATCAAATTCTGTACCTGTCACCAGTGGTGTCCCCCAAGGCAGTGTTCTAGGAACAACTCTTTTCATACTCTACATAAATGACCTCTGTGAGCACATCAAGAGCAACTGCATTATCTTCGCTGATGATGTAAAGCGATTCAAGCTTTACAATACTTTATAACAATACTGCTACCCTCCAAATAGACCTCGACTGTGTATCAGAATGTCAAACAAATGGCAACTTCAAATCTCAACAAATAAATGCTCTGTCCTACATATTGGCAAAAGAAATCAGAAAATAAAATACAGGCTGAATAGTCAGGACTTTGTTGATGATCCAAACTCTGTCAAGGATCTTGGAGTACTCATCTCAAATGATCTAAGTGCTAGAGCCCACTGTAACTGCATAGCCAAAAAGGCATTAAGAGTTGTTAACCTAATCTTACGTAGCTTTTTCTCTGGTAATATTAAACTACTAACTACAGCATACAAAACATTTGCTAGACCAATACTCGAATACAGCTCATCAATCTGGAACCCACATTACGTATCTAATATTAACACAGTTGAGAAAGTCCAGAAATATTTCACAAAAAGTGTTCTCCCCTCCTCTACTTGTTGCAAAATACCTTATGCCACCAGACTTGAAATTCTAGACCTAAAAAACTAGAACTACACTGCCTTTGGTCCAATCTAAGTATAAAGTCATACATTGCAATGTCCTACCTGTCAATGAGTACTTCAGCTTCAACCATAACAAAACAGGAGCAAACAATATATACAAACTAAAGGTTAATCTCACCAAACTTGATTGCAGGAAATACGATTTCAGCAACAGAGTGGTCAATGTCTGGAATACTCTACCTGACTCTGTGGTTTCTTCCCCAAACCCCAAAAACTTTAACCTTTGACTTTCTACTATTGATGTCAGCCCTTTCCTAAGAGGTCTGTAGGGGGCATGCATAAGCACACCAATGTGCCTACTGTCCCTGTCCTATTGTTTTTTTTTTCTTATATGTATCCATGTATTTATAACTATGTTTTTACTTATACTTACTATCTTGTAAGCAATTGACAAACCAAATAAAATAAAAATAAATGAAACCATTGCCTTAAATTTGATGCAACAGAGCAATTCTATATTTTCATTTATTCATTCTGAAGTACCAAGCAGCCAAATAAACCTAATGGGGAGGGTTACGGTTTTGGAAGGATCTGAAACACTACAAAGGGTAATAATCTGGAAAAACCAATGTGAGCATCCATAAGTCTTGAACAGTAAGATCTAGAATCGAAATAGTTCCTTTATACTTATTTTATACATAAAAATGCAATTATTATTGTATGTTTCTCAGAATTATCATTCAAATAAACAACAGTTCCATGCAATTCTCTCTGTGAGGAGAAATTTTGAAAAAAAAATTGGTAAAATAAATTTAATAACTATCTGTGTGACTTCCTGTTTGACAACTTTCAGTAACTCTGCTGATTGGTTAATGCTCATTCCAAGAGGAGAGGGGTGTTCAATATGATAATGAGGAGGGAAACCTTTGAGTGAAGGTTTCTCTCTGGTCCACCAGTCAGGCAGGAAAACTATTAGTTTAAATTGATTAGTTCACACTACAGGTGGGAAATTCAAGGGATTTCCGACAGCTTCCTTTAAAAGAGAGAGCTCAGCTGCCGGACAGCTACTTCATTTCTTTGTATCAATCTACCAATAAAGAGCTGTTCTCACTACTCTAAGCATCCTGCCTCTTCAATCAACCCCATACATAATACACCACCCACCAAACACATTCATAAAAATCATACTCATAGTTCCCCCATCCTGCTGCTCTCAGATCCTAATCTATAACAGGCTTTTGCTATAAGACCATTATTTTCTAATAATTTCAAGTTAAGTAATGGAATTACATTGGAAATTGGTGAACTCTTGAGGACTGCTGAATAATATTGATTACTAAGTTCCTTAAACAGACATTATTTATCAGGATACTGGAAACATTTCCTGGGACACAATTGCTCAACAGCAGTTTAACAAGCACAGTTGCTTCCTTTTCTTTGCTGAAAACTCTTCAAAATAATTGTGTTTTTCCATAAACCAATCAACAGCTTATCTTTTAAAATACACAAACAATTGATTTGTTAGCTTTAAAGATTCAGAGATTATTCCAGCTGTACTCATCCACAGAAATGTTTAGAAAGGAAGAAAAGTTGAAATTAGCAGGTTTTCTGTTCCCCCTTCCCTTCTGCAAAAGACCAGGTGGTTTGCTGAGTGCTGTATGTGAAGGGGCACAGGGGTTCCACCATTTCTTTGTTTTTGCTTTTTTATTTTAAGGAGTAGGATGATTGAAAGATTTTCTATTGTTCCAAGAACATCTCCTTTAGCATATATTTCTAGATATGCTAAAAGAAGCTCCTAATACTGACTCACATCCAGTGCTGACTCACATCCAGTCCAGTCATTGATTTAGCAGGCAACTTTGGTTTTACAGTTCCAGAAAAATACTTGTAAATCTATTTATAATGCAGATAGGCTGCTCTTGGTTGCCCCTCACAGATATCAAGGTCCTCATAAATTTCATGCAGTAATTAAGGCTTGGTGCATTTCCAAATTGCCTCTTGGCATATTGCTCATATTTGTGGCAAGTTGGACAACAGCACATAAAAACAGTTTATGGGAAAGAGGAGAGTGGAAGGTGTGCAATTTATTTAATTTCCTTATACTCTAGAATGGTTAGGACTGAAATCCTGTTTTTGTCCAGGATTTGCAGCATATTTTATTTGGAGTAAAACACTTACAGCTTTCTTATACTCTTCTATTGGTCAGCTAGAGGAAGAGTTCAAGGTCTTCCTCAGCATAATTATTATAATTCAGCATAAAAGCTAAATGGAGCAAGTAGGTACACAGGCTTCTGAACATGAGTGGTGAGGAGAAGAATAATTGTTTTTTTAAAATATATAACATGCTATTGTGAACAATAGTCCACAAGGCATGACACTAAGTATCAAGATCATGCATACAATGTTGTCATACAATACATGACAACCTCATGGCCTAATCAAGGGTTCACAGCAGCTTAGGAGAAGAATAATGACAAAAAGAAAAAAGTGGGGCCTAATAAATAATATACTATACAATCTGCAGAAGGTGGTTGTGGATGCGACTCTTGAATGACTGAGACCCTCTGTCACTAATCATGCCTACAATGTCTTCTGGTAAGCTGTTCCAGTCTCTGACTGCAGTGTGTACAAAACTCCTGCCAGTTGAGTGTGTTCTGGACTTGGGTTCCACAAGAGCATGTCTCGGAGTTGACACACTAGAGCGAGTTATTCTTCTCGTTGTATAAGGTGGGGGAACCAGCTTTTTCAGGTCTTGAGGGCAGAGGCCCGTCTGCATTTTGTACAGAGCAACTGCAGCTGCAACTTGACGTCTATGGTGAAGCGAAGGAATATTGAAGTTGGAGCGTGCCTCGTCCTCATTTATTCTGATTATGCATAGGGCCTTCTTCTGTATACGATCAAGTAGTTGAAGTACTGTAGGAGATGCATTCAGCCAGCACAGAGAGGCATATTCCATGATACTTCTTATCTGGGCCTTGTACACTGTGGCTCTCCCAATCTCCCAATGGATTGTTCCCATCCATTCCACAGCTCATACATATCAAAACATTCATTTGATCCCATGTGAAGTTGCCTTCAGAATTAGAGCAGCCCTTCATCCCATTCTCCAGCATAAGTTATGACTCACTGAACAATTATGAGGAAGACTTCTCAAGCAGCTGATAAGAGGTAAAGATGGTTGAAAGAAGTAAAAGTATATGGAGTGCATTAGTCTGAAAACAATAAGAACGCTGTGTTCTCAGACAAATAAGGTCTGAAAGGCAAGATGTTGCCTTGTGAAGGAAAGAAAGTGCTACAGTCACAAAGTACTTTCTATGGTTTTCTAAATGAGGCATTGCAGCATTTCTTGACAATCACACACACAGTGTATGTATTTAAAGAAGGAATTGGGCTAAGTTGGCAATATCAAGGCCTTCCAACTATGCTGATTCAAAAATCAGTGCCCACCACATAAAATAGGAATCAGCAATCCCAGAGTCAAATGAATAGAAGAATGAACTTGAAGTAGAATCCATAATTAAGTTGCATGGTGATTTTATTTTCCTCAGCTCCCATTCTAAAATATAAAGTAGCATTCTGATTTTCTTGTCTACCTTGCATATAAATAATATGCTTAATACTTATATTAATCCCTTATAGTTTTCCTCAACTTTAAATTTTGCCAGTCAATTTATTTGTTCACAAAGAGTCATCCCTCATTACAACAAAGTCTTCCTTGTGTTCAGATGGAAACTTAACCTGGATATAAAGAGAAACTTTCTGAGAGTGAGAACAATCAATCAATGGAACACCTTGCCCTCTGAAGTTTGTGGCAGTGTCATCACTGGAGGCTTTCAAGAAGAGATTGGACTGCTATTTGTCAGAAATGGTGTAGGGTCTCCCGTTTGGGTGGGGGGGTGGACAAGATGTTCTACAAGGTCCCTTCCACTCTGATTATCTGTTATCTGTTAACAAAAAAGTAAATGAGCATGTTTTTAACATAAAAGGAGGAAAACTGTTAAAAGGTTGTAATAATTTCTCACAATTTTCAATTTCATTCCATTCTAGAGAACAAAATGAATGGTCATCATGAGTTTATTATTATTATTTCCATTGACAGATGGCAAGAAGGTATTGCCCTGTTTTCTCCTGATTCATTCAGCAAACTTGGAAAGAGTCAGGACCTCAACCTCCAGAGTGACTCAAGGACAGATTGCTCTTTTAAAGCTGAAGATCTAATCAACTGAAGTGAGTTTAGGATTCATTACAGACATTGTATTCAGCCCTCCCTTTCAAAAAGAAATATTTTTGATCTATCTAGGGCACTATGAACTTGTGAACTGTATATGTCCATTAATTTCATGCAATTCATGTTCATGGATTTACTTTTTCCCAGAATAGTTGATAAAATAGCATTGCTCTTCTATGACAAAATTACTCGATTTACCATCAGCGAAATAAAGCCATCATCCTTTTTAGCATCAGGACTAAGCACTGCAAGTAGATACAAACAAATTAACTCAAAAATACAAGATATACAAAATACAGTACATGTTGTATTTCTGCTGTTTATTAGTTTTGTATTTTGGTAATGAGCCTGATTAAAGTGATTTAGATGAAAACTTCCTTCAAAGTCTTTCAGACATAAAATGTACTGCAATTAAATATTTGCAATATTTTTGGAAAGATGGTAAATGCATAGAAATTATAAACTGTTTCTTGTATTTTGCCTCCTGCCATGCCTTCAAGACATTCAGGTAAATGACAGTGGTGTTTCAGGTCAGGCCTAAAAGGTTGGAAGTTGTTTGTTATTATTCAAAAATACATTAATACTATGTAAACATCCCACTCTTGTTTTTGTTTATTAAAATGTTATTTTAAGATCACGTGAACCAGAAAAGAACATGAACAGCCAGGGCATTGTTCTCCTGACCTGACCCAATCATTTTGATTTTAATGTTCCCAGAGGATTTGGGATGGAATACCATGCTTCATCTAGAATTTGAAATGAATACACCAAGTTTAGTTTTTTTTTAGGATATAATGAACAAATGCTCCTATTTTTCCCCAGTGTGTAGATAGATAGGAGCATTAGTTATGATATATATGTATGTTATCTATCTATCTGTCTATCTGTCTATCTGTCTATCTATCTATCATCTATCTATCTATCTATCTATCTACCTATCTATCTATCTATCTATCTATTGATATCTATGCAAATGTATTTCAGAATTAGGGTGACATGTATTACATTAGGTAAATTCTTAGAGAAACAACTAAAAGGACATGGGCTGTCTTCTTTTGTATGTCTATCATAACATCTTTTTCTATGTCATTCTTCTCCCCTATCATTTTGAAATCAACTTTTAAATCAGTCTCAATCTTATCCAGAAAAAACTTCCTCCTCTTTCATAACATTTTTAAACACTGTTTATTTAGAGGTAGATACTTTGGGACCATTATTCAAAAACATTTGTCGATATGTCTAATGTTAAGCCCCTGTCACACTGCACCAACGGATGCAAAGAGGATGTAAAAGGGACAAAAAAGCTTGCCATCCGTTGGTTAACGCGATGTACTCACTGCTTCCGTTTTGTTTCCTCTATATCCGTCCAGCATCCGTTTATTGATGTTTCATCCGCTCAGAAAGTTTTGAGCTGCTCAAAACTTTTGTGCGGAAAATGTATCCAATTTGTCCATTCTGCATCCACTACACATCCGCTACGCATCTGTTACGCATCCGTTATGCATCCGCTATATCCGCTAGGCATCCGTTCCACATCCGCGCAACTCGCATCCGGTCGGACACAGGGAGGAAGCGGAACGGACGTGGGACGGATGCAGAACGGATGCAGAACGGATGCAGAACGGATGCAGCATGGAAACAAAGTGTTTAAAACAGAAAAAACGTTCGCAGAGGGGACCTATCTCGGATATTAAGGATATCTAGAGGATGCCTAGAGGATGCCTAGATGATGCAAAAGGACACCTATACTGCCTATAAAAAGGGGGAGCAACACGTCTGGATCTCACTTTCAGACCAGCAGCCTAGCTGTGCAGATCTCTGCAGCCTTCATCTGACACTTGCTCTTCCACAGCATCCAGTCATGTCAACCGTGGATTGTAACACAGTTCTTTTGGCAGCCACCATCCTTCTGCAACAGTGCGAAGCCATCTAGAGGCTCTGTGAACTCTACTACGGGAAGAAAAAGAGGAGGCTAAAAAGCGTCGGGGTCCAAAGATGGATCGGAAGAAGAGCAGAGTACGGACTGTACAACAAGCTGATGGTGGAGCTCAGGAACGAAGACACTTGGGCATTCCAGAACTTCATGAGGATGCCTCCAGCCATGTTTGATGAAGTTGTGCAGCGGCTGACACCCAGGTTGACCAAGGCAAATACCAACTTCCGGCCCAGCCTGGACTCTGGGCTCAAGGTGGCACTGACTCTGCACCACCTGGCCTCAGGGACCACCTACAGGAGCATGCAGTATGGATGGAGGATGCCACACAACACCATCAGCATTGTGGTCAGAGAAGTGGTGTAGGCCATCATCGAAGAATACCTGGAGGAGCTCCTCCAGTGCCCCTCCACTGAAGAAGGCTGGAAGAAAGTTGCAGAGCAGTGGTATCAGAAGTGGAACTTCCCCCATACCATTGGAGCCATAGATGGCAAGCACGTGGCCTGCAAAGCTCCACCCAAGTTGGGGTCCACTTATTTCAACTACAAGAGCTTCTTCAGCATCGTCCTCTTCGCCATGGTCGATGCTGACTACAAGTTCATGTACATCGATGCTTCAGGCAACGGCTCATGTTCAGATGCCCAGGTATACAACGGCAGTGACCTCAAGGAGGGGCTGGAAGGCAACCTCATGGTGGGCTTCCCAGATCCAGACCCCCTGCCCAACGACATGCAAGATGTGCCCTACTTCATCGTGGGGGATAACGCCTTCTCCCTCACAACCTACCTCATGTAGCCCTACACTTCCAGACTCCTCACCCGTGAAGAGAGGATCTTCAACTGCAGGCTGTCCAGGGCAAGGCGGGTGGTGGAGAATGCCTTTGGCATCCTGGCAAACAGGTTCCAGGTACTTCTCACCACCATGCAGCATCGCCCAGAGACCGTGAGGAGGATCGTGGAAGCTTGCTGCATCCTGCACAATCTCATGTGCACCCGCTACCCAGTCTTGCAGAACAGGCTCGTGGACCTCCAGCAAGGCAATAGGGACATGGAGCCTGGGGAATGGAGGCAAGGGCAAAACCTGATAGACACTGAGGATGTGCAAGGCCCCAACAGAGCCTCATGTGAAGGGAAGAAGCTGCGCAACCTCCTGAAACACTGGTGCAACTCCCCAGCTGGAGCAGTGGAGTGGCAAGACAGTATGATAGATGATTAATGGGTGCTTCCTTCAGCCTGTCTCATAACACGGATGAGATTGTGCCATGTATGTTGAGTGGCCCTACAATGAATAGGGCATTAATGAAGAGCTTTGTTTATTTTGGAATGTGTTGATCAATGAATAAATTGTTATTGATACAAAAGGTCCATATGTGTGGCAGCTGGGGAGGGGTGGACCATACAAACCCATTATGCTTGCACTGGAGGTTTATCTATTCCACAGCTATTACCCATCCCAAAGGTATCCCTGCCCATCCCATTGCTATCTTAACCCATCCCACAAGCATGCAAAGGCTTAAACCAATTCTAAAAGTTTCCACCAAGACTTTATTAAAAAAAAGAAATGAAGCAAGTGTGTGAATCAAAGATAAACTTTGTTGAACAACAAGCTGTAAAAAGAAAAAGACCCAAGTCAAGTGTCCAAATAAAGTCCACACCCAGTCTCTGGCAGTCTTCACGGTCACTCGGAGGTGTGCCCAATCTCAGGGGTGAAGGGTCCAGGTGCTGTGGAGGTGGGTGGTGCTGGAGTGCTGGTCTGTATCATCATTGGGGTGCCTGGACCCAAGAGGACAACAGGGGACGGTGTGTTGAGGAAGCTCTCAGACAGCTGGCTCAGCCCCGCGATGCTGAGAGGTCCTTCCTCCATGCCACGGGGTGTCAGCCCCAGGACTGATGAGAGATGTACTGAGGCCGGGCTTGGCTGTGGGGTGGAGGAAGGAGTAGTGCGGCTACGACTGTGGTGGACTCGATGTCTCCTTTCTCCCACCGCACCAGGGAGTCCTCCACACGCTCCACCACGGTTACAACAGCTGTCCACGGGTTCTCCGCCGTGGCACGCTCCACAAAAACCTGCCTGGAGACAGAGACTGACTCTCGGCTGGAAGAGGACTGGGTCTCAGCAGGCTGCTGGAGAGAGGGGGTTGTGAGAGGGGCTCCTGGTGCTCCTCGGTGGCGGATCTCACCCTCCAGGAAGCTGCACCTGGCCATGACGTAGGTCTCTCTGTCCGTCAGCTTAACCGTGGCCTGGCCAGATTTCTTCAGGTGCAGCTTCCCGTACCAGGTGTGCATATGTTTCCACCAGCCGAGGAGCACCTCCGAAGTATAACCCATACTCTCCGCCTTCTCTCTCCAAGCAACCTGCTTTCTTTTGGTGTCCCTGTACAACCGGTGTCCCTTCTGCCACAGATAATCATTCTCTCTCAGCCACTCCAGCACCTCATCCTCATGTTCCTCCTCAATGAAGTATTGCCTCCTCTCCCGTCCCCGCATACACCTCCCGTCCCCGCATACACCCCTTTGGCAGGACCAGATGGGCCCTCATCAGAGGGGCTCCCAGGTGCTCCTCCACACCACCACCACCAGCAGCAGCAGGATCATCATCATCATCACCAGCAGGATCATAATCATCATCATCATCACTAGCAGGATCATAATCATCATCAGCAGCAGCACCAGCACCAACACCAGCATATCAGCAGCAGCAGCAGCAGCAGCAGCAGCACCAGCAGCAGCAGCACGAGCAGGAGCACGAGCACGAGCAGGACCAGCAGCACAAGCAGGACCAGGAGAATGAGCAGGATGAGCAGGACGAGAAAGACCAGGAGCACGAGCAGTACGAGCAAGTCCAGGAGCACGAGCAGGATGAGCAGGACCAGCAGAACCAGCAGGACCAGGAGCAGCTTCAGCAGAGTAAGCAGCAGCAGAAGCACCACTGCTAGGAGCAGCTTCAGCAGAAGCTCCAGCACCAGAAGAGCGAGCCTGAGCAGCAGAAGCCCCAGCAGAAGCAGAGTCAGGGACAGGGGGTGGGAGGGTGGCCCTGTCCCTCTTGGCAGGGATGGCGGCAGGTTGCTAAGGCTTTCGCTTCTTCCCCATGGTTGTGGGGTTGCTGGCTGGCAGGGAGGCTGGCAGGTACCAAGGCTGGCAGGAAGGCTGGCAGAAAGCCTTGCAGGAAGCCTGGCAGGAAGCCTGGCAGGAAGCCTGGCAGGAAGGTAGGCAGGCACCAAGGCTGGCAGGCAGACTGGCTGGCAGGGAGGCTGGCAGCAAGGCAGGGCAGGCAAGGACTCGATGTATCCAGCAGCAGGTCTTTCCTCCGAATGCTGGCCACGTGTGAGCTGCTTCCCTTTATATCCGCATGGCTTACGCAATGCATCCCCCCCGCATGCACAATTAACGCTCGACATCTGTTAGGCTTCCGCTGTGCATCCGCTAGGCTTCTGCTCTGCATCCGCTTCATCCGCTGTGCATCCACTGTGCATCCGCTTCATCCGTTCCGCGTCCGCTCTGCATCCACTCTTTCCGTTCCGCGTCCGCTTTGCTGAGCCCCCCCGGAAGCCTAGCGGATATGCCATCCGCTCTCATCCGCTTCCAACTGCTGGGCTTCTGTTCTGCATTCGCTTTCCATCCGCCCTGCGTCCTCCCCCCGTCCATGTTATCCGCTCTGGTTATGCAAATTTTTGCCCCTTTTGAGAGCAGATAACGGATGGAACATTTTTCTCGTCCGTTGTGTCCGTTTTGCATCCGTTGGGCAATGTGACAGGGCCTTAAAATTATTGTGCTTTATTCTGTATCAATAAGTCAAAGTTAAGTGTTCTCCTTTAAGGCCGTGTCACATTGCCCAACGGATGCAAAAAGGACACAACGGAAGAGAAAAATGTTACATCCCTTGTATCCGTGCTCAAAAGGGGCGAAAATATGCATAATTGGAGCGGATAACACGGACACGGGGAGGACGCAGGGCGGATGCAAAGCGGATGCGGAATGGAAGCCCAGTGGATGGAAGCGGATGGCGCATCCGCTAGGCTTCCGGGGGGCCTCAGCAAAGCGGACACAGAACGGAAACAACGGATGCAGAACGGATGCACAGCAGATGAAGCGGATGCACAGCGGAAGCCTAGCGGCTGCACAGCAGAAACCTAACGGATGCCTGGCGTTAATTGCGCATGCGGGGGGGATGCATTGTGCAAGCCCCACGGATATAAAGGGAAGCAGCTCGCACGTGGCCAGCATTTGGAGGAAAGACCTGCTGCTGGATACCTCGAATTCTTGCCTGCATGTCTGCCTGCAAGCCTTGCTGCCAGCCTGCCTCCAAGCCTGCCTCCTAGCCTGCCTCCCAGCCTCCTGGGCAGCCTCCCTGCCAGCCTTGCTGCCAGCCTGCCTTCCAGCCTCCCTTCCAGCCTTGGTGCCTGCCAGCCTTCCTGCAAGCCTTCCTGCCAGCCAGCAACCCCACAACCATGGGGAAGAAGTGAAAGTCTCAGCAACCTACCGCCATCCCTGACAAAAGCGACAGGGCCACCCTCCCGCCCCATTTCCCTGACTCATCTTCTGCTGTGGCTTCTGCTGCTTGGGCTCGCTCTTCTGTTGCTGGAGCTTCTGCTGGAGCTTCTCCTGGCAGTGGTGCTTCTGCTGCGTACTCTGCTGAAGCTGCTCCTGGCGGTGGTGATTCTGCTGCTGCATACTCTGCTGAAGCTGCTCCTGTTCCTGCTGGTCCTGCTGGTCCTGCTCGTTCTGCTCGTGCTCCTGGTCTTGCTGACCCTGCTGCTGGTGCTTCCTCTGCTGCTGCTGATCCTGGTCTTGCTGCTGCTGCTGCTGCTGCTGCTGATCCTGCAGCTGCTGCTGCTGCTGATTATGATCCTGCTGGTGATTATGATGATGATGATGATGATGATGATGATGATGATGATGATGAAGATGATGATGATTATGATCCTGCTGGTGATGCTGCTGCTGCTGCTGCTGCTCCTGATGATGATGATGTTGTTGGTGTGGAGGAGCAGCCCCTACAACCTGGAAGCCCCTGTGATGAGGGCCCATCTGGTCCTGCCAAAGGGAGGAAGAGGTGTATGCAACAATGGGAGAGGAGGCATTACTACATTGAGGAAGCGCACGAGGATAAGGTGCTGGAGTGGCTGACAGACAACGACTATCCGTGGCGGAAGGGACACCGGCTGTACAGGGACACCAAGCAGAAGCAGGCTGCTTGGAGAGAGAGGGCGGAGAGTCTGGGCTACACATCGGATGTGCTCCTCGGCTGGTGGAAGCACATGCACACCTAGTATGGGAAGCTGCACCTGAAGAAATCTGGCCAGGCCACGGTTAAGCTGACGGACAGAGAGAACTATGTCATGGCCAGGTGCAGCTTCCTGGAGGGTGAGATCCACCACCGAGGAGCACCAAGAGCCCAAATCTCTACCCTCTCTCTCTGGCAGCCTGCTGGGAGCCAGTCCTCTGGTGGCCGAGAGTCAGTCCCTGTCTCCATGCAGGTATCTGTGGAGCGTGCCATGGCGGAGAACCCCCGGGCAGGTTTTGAAAGCGTTGTGGAGAGCGAGGAGGACTCCCTGGTGCAGTGGGAGAAAGGAGACATCGAGTCCACTGCCTCATCCACCCACACCTCTGCCTCCACAGTAAGGTAGAGAGCCAGACCGCAGGAGGGGCAGAGCCACAAGGTCCTGGTGGAGATCAGAGACACCATCTGCACCAGCATAGGTCTCCTCTCTCAGCTGGTCCCCATCGACTCCTCCTCCTCCAACCGCAAGCCCTTCCTCAATTATGTCAACCAGACCCTCAAGGAGATGGCGGATCCCCAGTACCAGGTGGTGAAGGAGAGGATCACCACGCTGCTTAACAACCCTCCAGACCCAGAGGAACCTGCTCCCACCCAGTCCAGGTCTGCTCCTCCACTCCAGGTGATGTCCCTCCCATACCAAGGCTTCCCACAGTCCCTCACCTACCAGGGCTACAGCTACCCGGAGGTCCAGCAGCACAGACAGCAGCCCTTCCAATGCAGGCACAGAGTCATCGGGCAACACCGTTGCCACCGGTTCCAATGATGCCACCGATGCCAACCACGACAATAATGCCACCCATGACAGCGATGCCAGCCACGCCAATGATGCCACCCACGCCAGCCCTCACCCCGCTGCAGACCAGGCAGCCCCACTACACTGCTCCTTCCTCCATCCCACAGCCAATCCCAGCCTCAGTACATCTGTCCTCAGTACTGGGGCTGACACCCCATGGCATGGAGGAAGGACCTCTCACCATCACGGGGCTGAGCCAGCTGTCCGACACCTTCCTCAACACACCGTCTCCTGTTGTCCTCTCGGGGCCAGTCACTCCAACAACACCTCAGACCAGCACTGCAGCAGCAACCACTTCCACAGCACCTGCACCCTAACACCTTAGACTGGGCACACACCTCCGAGTGACCAAGAGGAGTGCCAGAGACTGGCTGCCTGGATATTTGTGGACTTTATTTGGACACTTGACTTGGGTCATGTTTATTTTACAGCTTGTTATTAATAAAGTTTATCTTTGTTTCACACACTTGCTTCATTAATTTTTTTCTATAAAGTCTGCGTGGAAACTTTTAGAAATGGTTTAGCCTTTGCATGCTTGTGGGATGGGTTAAGATAACAGTGGGATGGGCAGTGATACCTTTAGGATGGGTTAAGATAGAAGTGGGATGGGAAGGGATACCTGTGGGATGGGAAGGGATACCTGTGGGATGGGAAGGGATACCTGTGGGATGGGTAATAGATTTGGGATAGATAAACCTCCAGTGCAAGCATAGTGGGACTGTATGGTCCACCCTCCCAGGTGCCACCCCTATGGCCCTTCATTATCAATTACAATGTAAGCATTGATCCACACATGTCAACATAAACACAACTCTTTATTAAACGCCCTGTTCATTGTAGGCCCACCCAACATACATGGGCCAATCTCATCAGTGTGATGAGACAGGCTGAAGGAACCATCCATTAAACATCTACCATCCTGTCTTGCCACTCCACCGCTCCAGCTTGGGAGTTGCACCAGTGTTTCAGGAGGTTGCACTGCTTCTTCACCTCAGGTGAGGCTCTGTTGGGCCTTGGCACATCCTCAGTGTCGATCAGGTTTTGCCCTTGCCTCCATTCCCCAGGCTCTGTGTCCCCATTGCCTTGCTGGAGGTCCATGAGCCTGTTCTGCAAGACTGGGTAGTGGGTGCGCATGAGATTGTGCAGGATGTAGCAAGCTTCCACGATCCTCCTCATGGTCTCTGGGCGATGCTGCATGTTGGTGAGAAGTACCTGGAACCTGTTGGCCAGGATGCCAAAGGCGTTCTCCACCACCCACCCTGCCCTGGACAGCCTGTAGTTGAAGATCCTCTCTTCACGGGTGAGGTATTTGGAGGTGTAGGGCTTCATGAGGTAGGTTCTGAGGGAGAAGGTGTCATCCCCCACGATGAAGTAGGGCACATCTTGCGGGTCGTTGGGCAGCGGGTCTGGATCTGGGAAGCCCACCATGAGATTGCTTTCCAGCCCCCCCGTGAGGTGACTGTCATTGTATACCTGGGCATCTGAACATGAGCCATTGCCTGAAGCATCGATGTACATGAACTTGTAGTCAGCATCGACCATGGCGAAGAGGACGATGCTGAAGAAGCCCTTGTAGTTGAAACAAGTGGACCCCAACTTGGGTGGAGCTTTGCAGGCCACGTGCTTGCCATCTATGGGTCAAACTGTGTGGGGGAAGTTCCACTTCTGATTCCACTGCTCTGCAACTTTCTTCCATCCATCTTCAGTGGAGGGACACTGGAGGAGCTCCTCCTTGTATTCTTCGATGATGGCCTGCACCACTTCTCTGACAACAAAGCTGTTGGTGCTGGGTGGCACCCTCCAGCCGTACTGCATGCTCCTGTAGGTGGTCCCTGAGGCCAGGTGGCGCAGAGTGAGTGCCACCTTGAGCCCAGGCTCCAGGTTGGGTGGGAAGTTGGTGTTTGTCTTGGTCAACCTGGGTGTCAGCCGCTGCACAACTTCGTCAAACATGGCTGGAGGCATCCTCATGAAGTTCTGGAACGTCCGAGTGTCTTCACTCCTGAGCTCCACCATCAGCTTGTCGTAAAGTACGTCCTGTGCTCTTCTGGCGAACCATCTTCGGAGCCAGACTTTTTTTGGGTGCCTCCTTTTCTTCCCCTAGTACTGTTCACAGAGACTGTAGATGGTTTCGCAGTGTTGCAGAAGGATGTTGGCTGCCGAAAGGATTTTGTCGCAATCCACGGTGGACATGACTGGATGCTGTGGAAGAGGAAGAGTCAGATGAAGGCTGCAGAGGTCTGCACAGCTGGGCTGCTGGGCTGAAAGTGAGATGCAGATGAGTTGCTCCCCCTTTTTATAGGCCGTATAGGTGTCCCTTTGCATCCTCTAGGCATCCTCTAGGCATCCTCTAGGCATCCTTAATATCCGAGATAGGTCCCTTCTGCGGACATTTTTTCCATTTTAAACGCTTTGTTTCTGCTAGGCATCTGTTCTGCATCCATTCTGCATCTGTTCCGCTTCCTCCCTGCGTCTGGGCGGATGGAGTTGCGCGGATACGCAGCGGATGCCTAGTGGATATAGCGGATGCGTAACGGATGCATAACGGATGCGTAGTGGATGCGTAGCGGATGCAGATCGGATGAATTGGATACATTTTCCACGCAAAAGTTTTAGGCAGCCCAAAACCTTTGGAGCGGATGAAACGTCAATAAACGGATGCTGGACGGATAGTGAGGAAGCAAAACGGAGGCAGTGAGTACATCGCGTTTTCCTACGGATGGCAAGGTTTTTTGTCCATTTTACATCCTCTTTGCATCTGTTGGTGCAGTGTGACAGGGGCTTTAATTGTAATCTGTAATGCCTTCTGGCTCCCATCACATCAAGGTGATATTTTTAAAAAGATCAAAAGAAAAGCATTTTTTTTTGAAAAAAATGATTAACTTTAGGGAAATTTCAGTTCTACAGCAGTAATGCATCCCAGATTTGTAAAATACATTCTTTAAGATATCCAATTGGAGATTTCTAGATTCAAAAATTGTTATGGTATAATGCACCAGGAGCAGGAGCAATTCCAGCTATCTTGCCAGCTGTCCCATTGACCTTTCTTATGGGAAGCTGGAAGAAAGCATTGGAAACCTTTCTTCCTTTCCCTCTCCCTCCCTTTCCCTTCACCCCTCACTTTCAGTATTAGCCTATAAACTGCTTTTGCAGCTTTAAATCCCTAAATTAATCAGTAATTATGTTAATGGAAAGTATGTCTCTTGCACATTGTTGGCCAAACTGATTTGAATTATCTAGATTGATTGGTTATTAATTCTCTATTTTTCCACCTTTGAAATGGGTAACACATATTGTATATCAGTGCTAGAAAGGGTCCACTTTATTGTGCTTTGTTCACCTATAACCTGTATCAGCAACCCATGGTTCTGGAGCTGCATGTGGCTCTTTGGGTCCTCTGCTGTGGCTCCCTGGTAGTTGATCCCACTATTGGCTGGTCCTGCCCCTCACTCTGCCCCTCTCAGTCACTCCTCACTTGGCCTGAGAAGGTAAGAGAAGTTGCCAGGGTGGATTCTCCATCACCTCAATACTTACTGGTGTAAGTATTGGGAGACTTCCAGTGGCACTTCTATCGAAGATGAATCAAAGTCCACTATCGTGTGCAGCTTTGATTGGTGATCTTCCTGTTGGAGGGTCCCAAACAGGACCAGAGCTGTCCTGTAGGGGTGATGAAAAAGGGGAGGACTGCCTGATGGGTTGAGGGGAGCTGCATCTCCCCTCCTTGCCTAGAAATACTTCCTCCAAAGACAGGATATAGCAGTAGCCTTAAGATGGCTTTCATGAAGATAGGAAGCTATCCAGGAACTAAGTTTGTGCTGGAGTGGTGAAGTGATGAATGGTGTGTGGACCAGGCAAAATACTTTAGATTTTAAAGGTAACCCCGGAAAACAGAAGGAAAGAGTTTTCGCTAAGGATTGTAGAAGTGGCAATTTGAAAGAAAGAGGAAAATTGGTAAAGATAAAGAAATTGGATTTGAAAAAGACTTAAATGGAAGTGATTTAATTCAGGGAAGAACTTTTAACTATAACAGATTAAGAAACTGAATTGGATGATCATACAGAAATTGGCATTAACACTTGCTGGCAGTTCTTCTGACCCTTGTGGGTGCTGTGAGTGCTTTGGTCATTTGGGGAGATGTGCAAGAGATACTCTCTGCCCCAAGACACCAACCTAGCCATGACTGACGGTGGCCTTGCTAACACAAGGGTTGGTGGAGTGGGAATGGGATGCAGAAGGAGGGAATGCTGGAAAGGGGGATGGGCCTTCAGTGCCCAGCCATGGTTTTAAGCTCAGGACAGTGGGAAAAGTTGTCTGTCCATGCCGAACCTCACATGCCCACCCTGGAGGTCAGGCTCAGAGAAAGCCAGAGTGCACTCACCTAAGATGCTCACCCATCAGTCAGTCAACCCACCTGCCTCATGAGCCTTTGCTGTGCTTTGGCTGAGTCTGGCTGCTCACTTGTTGAGGGTTAAGGGTTTGCAAGAGGAGAAGGAGGGGGAGGAGGATCATCTTCAGGGGAGCCTCTTCCATGGCTCACACTCATTCCTCAGCCAGCCTGGATTTCCAAAAGCTTGCCAAGAAGAAAGAAAAGGAGTCGCAAAGAGCCTCCCTGGAGAGCTTGCCAGGTTGGCCTGGTCTCAGCTTTCAGAGAGAGATCAGAGATACAGAGATAGAGACATAGAGACATATATAGGGGGAGAGAGAGAGAGGAAGAGAGACATATACAGAGAGAAGAGGGAGAAAAAGAGAGACCTGAAAGATACAGAGAGAGATGGGGGAGAGAGAGACACAGAGAGAAAGACAGAAAAAGGGGGAGATAAAAAGAGAGAGACATAGAGAACAGAAAGAGATATACAGTGGGGGAGATACAGAGAGAGGAAGAGAAAGACATAGAGACACAGAGAGAGAGAGAGAAACAGAAAGAAGGGGGAGAGGGGGAGAGAGGGAGGGAGAGACAGGCATAGAGAGAGAGATATACAGAGAGAGGGGGGAAGATAGGGAGAGATACAGAGAGAGGCAGGAAGGGAAGAAAGACACAGAGAGAGAGAGAGAGAGAGAGAGAGAGAAAGAGAGAAAGACACAGAGGGAGACAGAGAGAGAGAGAGACATTGAGATACAGAGAGAGGGGGAGAGAGGGGGAGAGATATAGAGAGAAATAGAGACATAGAGAGAATGGGGAGGGTGAGAAAGAAATATGTCAAAGGGGTTTTGTGGTTCCCGGTGTTTTTTAACAATTGGTTCTCTCCCCTAATGACCAGTTGTGTAGGCATGGCTCGGGGGTCATATGACTAGGTGGGGATGAGTGATGTCAAGTTGGTCATGCCTACCCAGGTTTTGTGGCTCCTGGTGTTCTTTTCTGCGGGAAATGGGTCCAAATGGCTCTTTGAGTGTTTAAGGTTGCAGACCCCTGACCCCTGAGTTGAAGTCCCTGTGCTTTTCAGAGCAACTTGGAAAACCAAAGAAGGAAGCTGGGGCTACTCAGAACTTATCTGACCAGAATGATTTTGACCACAATTATGAGTCATTGTATAAATGATGATTGTCATTGATTAAGGTCTTTTGGGGCTTTATCTTTGGATAAATATTGGATTTTGTTCAATATTCCAAGAATGTCTTTCAATGACTTTCAGACACAGAAGAGGAGATATTATCATTTGTAAAGCCAGATTATTTTAATGAATAATTACTTGAAAGTATTCAAACCAGCAAGGATTTTTCTCATGTTTTTAAAGCTTCCATAATCCAGATTCCATCAGACATTCATGTAGAAGATGATGGTTTTTCCATGTCTTGATCAGAAGTCTTTCCTTTAGCTGTTCCTAAATGGTTGGAAATAATTTGAAAATATTGGTATAGTGCAATCATTCATTTTTTTAAATCTTTCTGCAGATAGTATAACCCACAAAATATTATTCAGTGCAATCTTTGTACATGGTTTCTATTTGGGAAGAGAGGAGGGTATTAATGGATCTAATAACTCTAATTGATCAGATTGCTTTATGAAGTCATCTTGTTCCTTTTCTGCAGGCACAGTTTCCTCTGGTAAATATTATGGCACATTGTCCCTCAATTCCACCCCTGGTTTTAAATCCATGGGTCTCCATAGACCATTTTGCTTCCAGTATTAATGTAATGGAAATCCATGTTCTCATCATTTTTATTCTTCCTCCAAATGTGTCCTCCTCTTATAATAGTATCATTCCTGTTAAATCATGCCAGCAGTATCTAATAATATTTCAGATTTCCTTTCCATTCATCAATGTTCCAAGTACCCTCAAACCATTGTCACAGTGCTTCCTTCAGAGGCCATTTCTCATGGGATAAGAAATTGGTGCATGTTGTGTGCCTGTGTGTATGTGTACGTTTCTCTCTATGTGCATGTTTGGTTCTCAATGACACTCATCTCTAGAATCAGAAAGCTTGATGATGGGGAATGGAGGGATATTCAGTCCCAAGTCTAAAAATTGTGGGAATATTGGAATCAATATGTTTAGATTGGCAGCAAACACTGATTTAATCGTGCAAGAAATCCTTTGTTTCTTTTAAGTCACCTTGTTCAGTCATAGTTAGATTCATCTCCACTCCAATCTACTTTTTTTGTTTATTCATTCTTTTAGAGAGAATCAAAAGCTGGCTTTCATAGGCAGATTTCAGGCTCAGGGAACTGATTGTGGTTAAAGTACCATTTCAAATTTCTATTTTGGTACCTTTATTTTCTGTTAATCCTTTTTTATTTTATTACTTTTGCTTGAATGTTGCTCTTTTGATTGACTTTTCTTTTTACTAAATTATCTTTTAAGTTATTTAGGAGTCTAATGGTCCATTTCAGGAAATTCAGTTTTGCAATAATTCTTCTCAGCCCCAAGGAGCTTACAATTAACAAGTAGAGCAAACCAGGAAAGGCATTGCCTCTCCTTGTTTTGGGTGAGTGGAAGGGAAGGGACTCAGCCTGAGAGCTTGGCCTCCTTTGAGTGGTAAAGGAGCAGGGTTCTGTCTACTGGAAAAGAAACCCTTCTGCACCAACTTTCCACATACTTGGGACTGTTGAGTGCAGGGGTCACCAAACTCATAATTTTAAATCTCAGAGACCACTAATATGAATTTTGACTGATGCCAGCTTGCTGTCATTGGTGGGAGAGAGAGAAAGAGAGAGAGGCAGGGGTGGGATTCAAATTTCTTAACAACTGGTTCTATGGGCATGGCCTAATTTGTGGGTGTGGCTTGGTGGTCATGTGACTGGCTGGGCATGGCTTGTATATAAATATTATAAATATTTATATAAATATTGAAATTTTTATTAAAAAAAGAGCAACTTTTACCCAAAATCAGGCAAAGCAGGCAGGTAGACTGAGTTGCTCACAGAGTCACAAATTAACTTGGAGATCTATGATTCTGCAATTGGCTACCTGAGTCTGTCACATAAAATTTGCTTACAAGCAAACTCACAAAATTAACTCACAACACACAATGTAAGTAAATATTGATTTTTTTCCAAAAAGAAGAGCAACTTTTATCCAAAATCATGCAAGGCAAGCAGCAGATTGAGTTGCTCACAGAATTACAGATTCACTGAGAGACGTATTTATCTGCAATCAGCTACCTGCACTGAATAATAGAAGCTTCAGTCCTCAGGAAGGTTAGGCTCTGCAGAGCCAAAGATCTAAAGCCCATGTCACAGTGCACCAACAGATGCAAAGAGGATGTAAAATGGACAAAAAAGCTTGCCATTAGTTGGTTAACACATTGTACTCACTGCCTCTGTTTTGCTTCCTCTCTATCCGTCCAGCATCTGTTTATGGACATTTCATCCGCTCAGAAAGTTTTGAGCTGCTCAAAACTTTTGCTCAGAAAATGTATACAATTTGTCCATTATGCATCCGCTACGCATCCGCTATGTATCCGTTACGCATCCGTTATGCATCCGCTATATCCGCGAGGCATCCGCTGCGCATCTGCGCAACTCACATCCGCTCGGACGCAGGGAGGAAGCGGAACGAACACAGAACGGATGCAGAATGGATGCCTAGCGGAAACAAAGCATGTAAAATGGAAAAAACGTCTGCAGAGGGCACTTATCTCAGATATTAAGGAAGTCTAGAGGATGCCTAGAGGATGCCTAGAGGATGAAAAGGGACACCTATACTGCCTATAAAAAGGGGGAGCAAGACATTTGGATCTCACTTTCAGACCAGCAGCCCTGCTGCAGACCTCTGCAGCCTTCATCTGACTCTTCCTCTTCCACAGCATCCAGTCATGTCCACCGTGGATCGTAACAAAGATCTTTTGGCAGCCACCATCCTTCTGCAACAGTGTGAAGCCATCTACAGGCTCTGTGAACTCTACTACGGGAAGAAAAGGAGGCGGCCAAGAAGCATCTGGGTATGAAGATGGTTCACCAGAAGAGCAGAGTATGGATTGTACAACAAGCTGATGGTGGAGCTCAGGAACGAAGACACTCAGGCATTCCAGAACTTCATGAGGTTGCCTCCAGCCATGTTTGACGAAGTTATGCAGCGGCTGACACCCAGGTTGACCAAGGCAAACACCAGCTTCTGTCCCAGCCTGGACCCTGGACTCAAGGTGGCACTCACTCTGCGCCACCTGGCCTCAGGGACCACCTACAGCAGCTTGCAGTATGGATGGAGGGTGCCACACAACACCATCAGCATTGTGGTCAGAGAAGTGGTGCAGGCCATCATCGAAGAATATAAGGAGGAGCTCCTCCAGTGTCCCTCCACTGAAGAAGGATGGAAGAAAGTTGCAGAGCAGTGGTATCAGAGGTGGAACTTCCCACACACCGTTGGAGCCATCGATGGCAAGCATGTGGCCTGCAAAGCTCCAGCCAAGTTGGGGTCCACTTATCAGAACTACAAGGGTTTCTTCAGCATCATCCTCTTCGCCATGGTCGATGCTGACTACAGGTTCATGTACATCGATGCTTCAGACAACTGGTCAGCTTCAGATGCCCAGGTATACAATGCAAGTGACCTCAAGGGTAGGCTGGAACGCAACCTCATGGTGGGCTTCCCAGATCCAGAACCCCTGCCCAATGACACACAAGATGTGCCCTACTTCATCGTGGGGGATGACGCCTTCTCCCTCACAACCTACCTCATGAATCCCTACACCTCCAAATACCTCACCCGTGAAGAGAGGATCTTCAACTACAGGCTGCCCAGGGCAAGGTGGGTGGTGGAGAACATCTTTGGCATCCTGGCCAACAGGTTCCAGGTACTTCTCACCACCATGCAGCATAGCCCAGAGACTGTGAGGAGGATCATGGAAGCTTGCTGCATCCTGCACAATCTCATGCACACCCGCTACCCAGTCTTGCAGAACAGGCTCGTGGGCCTCCAACAAGGCAATGGGGACACGGAGCCTGGGGAATGGAGGCAAGGGCAAAACCTGATAGACACTCAGGATGTGCAAGGCCCCAACAGAGCTTCACGTGAAGGGAACAAGCATACCTGGGCATGTGAACATGAGCCGCTGCCTGAAGCATCGGTGTACATGAACTTGTAGTCAGCATCGACCATGGCAAAGAGGATGATGCTGAAGAAGCCCTTGGAGTTGAAATAAGTGGAGCCCGACTTGGGTGGTGCTTTGCAGGCCACGTGCTTCCCATCTATGGCTCCAACGGTGTGTGGGAAGCTCCACCTCTGGTACCATTGCTCTGCAACTTTCTTCCATCCTTCATCAGTGGAGGGGCACTGGAGGAGCTCCTCCTTGTATTCTTCGATGATGGCCTGCACCACTTCTCTGACCACAATGCTGATGGTGTTGTGTGAAAACCTCCAGCCGTACTGCATGCTCCTGTAGGTGGTCCCTGAGGCAAGCTGGCACAGAGTGAGTGCCACCTTGAGCCCAGGTTCCAGGCTGGGCCGGAAGTTGGTATTTGCCTTGGTCAACCTGGGTGTCAGCCGCTGCACAACTTCATCAAACATAGCTGGAGGCATCCTCATGAAGTTCTGGAATGCACGAGGGTCTTCGTTCCTCAGCTCCACCATCAGCTTGTTGTACATTCCGTACTGTGCTCTTCTCCCGATCCATCTTCGGACCCAGACGCTTCTTGGCCGCCTTCTTTTCTTCCCGTAGTAGAGTTGAAAGAGCCTGTAGATGGCTTCGCACTGTTGCAGAACGATGGTGGCTACCAAAAGGAGTGTGTTACTATCCATGGTGGACATGACTGGATGCTGTGGAAGAGCAAGAGGCAGATGAAGGCTGCAGAGGTCTGCACAACAGGGCTGCTGGTCTGAAAGTGAGATCCAGGTGAGTTGCTCCCCCTTTTTATAGGCAATATAGGTTTTCCCCTAGGTGTCCTTTTGCATCCTCTAGGCATCCTCTAGGCATCCTGTAGACATCCTTAATGTCCGAGATAGGTCCCCTCTGCGAATGCTTTTTCCATTTTAAACGCTTTGTTTCCGCTTGGCATCCATTCTGCATCCTTTCTGCATCCATTCTGCATCCGTTCCGCTTCCTCCCTGGGTCCGAGGGGATGCGAGTTGCGCGGATGCAGAACGGATGCCTAGCAGATATAGTGGATGCGTAACGGATGCAGAACGGACGAATTGGATACATTTTCCGCGCAAAAGTTTTGGGCAGCTCAAAACTTTCTGAGTGGATGAAACGTCAATAGACGGACGCTGGACGGATAGAGAGGAAGCAAAACGGAGGCTGTGAGTACATTGCATCAACCAACGGATGGCAAGCTTTTTTGTCCGTTTTACATCCTCTTTGCATCCGTTGGTGCAGTGTGACAGGGGCTTTAGGAAGGGGGTGAGTAGTAGAAAGTCTAAGAATAAAGTCTAAGGTTAAAGTTTTTGGGGTTTGGGGAAGAAACCACAGAGTCAGGTGGAATATTCCAAACATTGACCACTCTTTTGCTGAAGTCGTATTTTCTGCATCAAGTTTGGTGCAGTTAACCTTGAGTTTGTATCTATTGTGTGCTCTTGTATTATTATGATTGAAGCTGAAGTATTCATTTGCAGGTAGGACATTGCAATATATGATTTTATGTACTATATTTAGATCGGACCAGAGGCTGCATACTTCTAGGTTTTCTCGGTCTAGAATTTCAAGTCTGATGGCATAGGGTATTCTTCAATGAGTAGAGGAGTGGAGAACTGTTCTTGTGAAATATTTCTGCACTTTTTCAATTGTGTTAATATCAGATACATGATATGGGTTCCAGACTGATGAGCTGTGTTCAAGTACAGGTCTAGCAAATGTTTTGTATGCTCTAGTTAGTCGTGTGATATTTCCAGAGAAGAAGCTACGTAGGATTAGATTAACAACTCTTAATGCCTTTTTCACAATGTAGTTACAGTGGGCTCTAGCACTTAGATCATTTGAGATGAGTACTCCAAGGTCCTTGACAAAGTTGGGATCCTCAACAAGGTCTTGACTATTTAGCTTGTACTTTATTTTCTGATTTTTTTCTGCCAATATGAAAGACAATGCATTTATTTGTTGAGATTTGAAGTTGCCATTTGATTGACCATTCTCATACATAGTCAAGGTCTTTTTGGAGGGTAGAAGTATTGTCCATGGTGTTGAATAGCTTTACATCATCAGCGAAGAGAACGCAGTTGCTCTTAATATGATCACAGAGGTCATTTATGTAGAGTATGAAGAGAGTTGGTTCTAAAACACTGCCTTGGGGGACACCACTGTTGACAGGTATAGAATTTGATAGGATGCTCCCAATTTTGACAATTTGTTGTCTGTTTGACAAATTTGTTTGTCAAAATTTGACAAAATTTGTTTGACAAATTCCCATTGGGGCCCTGACTTCCCAGGCCCAACAGAGTTTGGGGATGCATGTGATCCCAGATGGCTTGTGTGGCCATAGTGCCAATGAGGACAGCTTTCTCCCTTCGATCCTTCCGGCAGACAGAGTGCCCATGATCTGCAGCTGAGGCCAGTTTCTTAGCAACCAAAGCCTATCTCCACTGCTGGCGTGCCTGCCTCCCCTCCCTCATTTCTTGGAAGAGTTGCTTGCTGGCTCTGGGTGCCTGAAGGAAGCACTGGGTGGCTATTTCAAAATGGGCAGTTTATGCAGTGGGCAAGCCATGGGATACAGCCTCCTTAGGAAGGGCACCTCCCAGGGAATTGCTGCCTGATCCAGCCTGGGTGTTTGGAAAAACAGGACAGTGAAGGAAGGGGAAAGGGGGAGAAAGAGGGACCTTACCAGGGTGGGATTCTATAGGTTTGCACCTATTCGCTTGAACCAGTTGTTAACATTCTAAGCAGTTTGGAGAACCAGTTGTTAGAAGAAATTACTGGCCTAATACTATAAGGAAAGCAGGAAAGAAACATTCTGGTGTTGCTTACAGAAACTGCCTCTCCATTAATCCTTATTACATTCTTGGCAAGATGAGACTTTCTGTCTCAGTAACATCTCTGGAGTTTTTTCCTTTCCTTTGCTGGTACTTTGCTTGTGTGGAGTGGTCATTCAAAGTTACAATGGAACTGAAAAAGTGATTTATGACCGTTTTTCACACTAACAACTGTTGCAGCATATCCACAATCACAAGAGCCAGGTGAGGAAATGAGTGCCTCAATGTGAATAATATTGAGTTGGCCACGCACAGCCAGTAACATGACCACCAAGCCACATCCACCCAGTCACATGACCACCAACCCACACCCACCAACTAAGCCTTGCCCACAGAAGCAGTTGTTAAAAATTTGAATCCCAACCCTGGACCTTACCCAAAGGCCAGCCAGCAGATAAAGTTGCAAGACTCTACCTTAGTTCTTTCAGGCAAGCATCACTGTGCAGCTCTCCAGTCCCTGCCCACCCATTGGCCTTTGGCTGAATGCAGTGAGAACAGAGTGTGTCTCTCTCTTCCCCACCATCAGCCTTATGTTTGTGGGCAGCTGAGGTAAACTTTGCAAGTCCCACAGGCTGGAAGGTAAGGCTGACGATGCTCAGCTTCCTTCCCCAGCTTGGACACAACACAGCTGTGGGGGTGGGCAGGGACCATGTGGCTGCACTGCCAGCACTGCCCCTAAACCAGCCAGCCCACCCCTGCCTACCTGCCCATCCACCAGCCCATGACTTTCAGCCTTACCTTTGCAGTGAAAAGACTTTAATCTTGCCCTTTGCCCTGACTTTTGCAGTGAGCAGATTCACCCGGGCTGGAAGATAAGGGTGATGGCTGGAGGAGGGGTGATATGGGCATCACAGCCAGCCATACAAGGAGGCACTGGGAGGGGCAGGGCGGGGCTAAATCACCACTGTACATAGGCCAGATTGATTGAATCTGCAGGCCATATCCATCCTGTGGGCCAAAGTTTGAGGATCTATGAGTCTATTATGACCTTTGAAAATTGGATGGTAATAAACAAACTGCTAATGGAGATGATAGTATATCGACTCAGCTATTTAAAATCCAAAAAGATTATGCTGTTAAAGTCCAGCACATATTTGGAATACTTAACAATGGGCACAGGATTGGAAAAGGTCAGTTTCCATTCCAATCCCAAAGAAGGATAACATCAAAGAATATTCAAACTACTGGGCAATAGTGCTAGCAAGGTCCTGCTAAAATCCTACAAGCTGAGCCTCAGCAACATGTGAACAAAGCACCACCAGAAGTATAAGTTTGGTTTTGAAGAGCAGAGAAACTAGAGATCAAATTAATAACATTCACTGGATTATGGAGAAAGCAAGGGAATTCCAGAAAAACATCTACTTCTGTTTCATTGACTATGCTAAAGCCTTTGATTGGATGGATTGCAAAAGTGTGGCAAGTTCTTAAAGAAATGGGAATGCTGGACTCTCACAGAACTGGTAGTAAAAAAAATTGAATTCCAATACTGGAATCTGAGTTGAGGGGCCTCGTGGCAACTGCCACTGGGAGAAGCAGAAGCAGAAAGGGGGCTTTGCTCTCCTTGGGGGGCAGTGCCCCTTGGCTGCCACTCGAGGGGCTTCTCAACAGGTATCTGCCTGCAGAAGGACTGCGCTCTTGGTGATAAATTGGGGGAGGGAAGGGGAAGAAAGTGAGAGTTCCTTTCAGATCCTGGGTGGAGGATTGAGAGGCTTGGATCTGCAGCCAAGGAAAAGCTGGGGGGGCTCTTCCAGCATCACCTAGAGACAGGCAAGGAAAGGTGTCCCTGGGGGCACGTTGCTCACTTTAGCACTTTGCTGCCAAACCCAGCCATAGCCAGTGATTATTTGGGGGTGGGGGGGAAGGAAAGCATCTCTCACATTACCAGGGAAGGAAAGGAGATGAAACAAAGCTCACTCTTTCACTGAGACCTACAAAATGCCAATCTACCATATTCCAGGAGTTCTTCAAAATCATCAAACGCTCCCACTTGCAATTTCCATGCCTCCCGGCTCTGGTCTCTGAGATGCACACTCCCACACGACAGCGGTGGCGGCAACAACAGTCCCCTCCCCCAGTGCCCACTGTCAGCTCCCCCCATTAGTTTTCTAGCTCTGAATTGTTCCCAGCTCTCTCTCTTTCCTCCCCCCCCCACCCATGTGCAGGCAGAAAGGAAAGGGAGATGGAGCCATGCACAGCTCTCCCCTTTTCCAGCCTTTGCTGCCTCTCCCAACATTGAAGCCTTGGAAACGCAGGCAAAGCCACCACAGCGGTACTGCCCTGAGTTGCTTGCTTCTCCACTACTGCCTCCTCCTCCTCCAGCACCACTTCCTTCTCTGGGTAGGGTGATTCTTAACTAACCGAGCAAGCTAAGTCATATTTAATTATTTTTTAATTAAAAAAATAAACTTTATTAAAGATATAGATAGATGATAGATAGATAGATAGATAGATAGATAGATAGATAGATAGATAGAT
>BLBF01000036.1:709663-722264 GCA_015471245.1 Laticauda colubrina
AGATAGATAGATAGATAGATAGATAGATAGATAGATAGATAGATAGACAGACAGACAGACAGACAGACAGACAGACAGACAGACAGACAGACAGATAGATAGAAATTTCATCTTAAGAGAAATCATATGGGTTTCTCATCTAAAATATTTTCAATAGTTTGCTGAAGAAATCATTGATGAATATCTCTTTTCCCTAGAGAAAACTAGGAAAATCATCTATGCAATTTTTATTCCCAGTACATTTGGTAGAGATATTGGAAAACCTTTTTGGGCCTGGAATCAGCTGCTATGATCTCTAAACAAGCAAAACTTTACATAATGAGAGAAGCAAAGTGTTATCATAATATTTGTAGGAAATTAACACCTACCCCTCTCCTAGAAAAATGAAATATCCTGGGAAATATTAAAAAGGCAGAATATTTCCCCTAAAAAGTGTAATGTAGAAACTCAGAGAGGCAGAAACTCACACACCCCCGGCCACCTTTCTAATGGGCCATTAAGACCCGGTCCCACTGCACTTATGGATGCAAAGAGGATGTAAAATGTTTTTAAAAACTTGCCATCCATTGGAAAATGCTATGCATCCATTGTGTACTCACTGCATACGTGTTTTATATGCTCTATCCATTGAGCATCCATCCACTGCGATTTCATCTGCGCAAAAAGTTTTGAGCTGTACAAAACTTTGTGAATGGATGAACTTTCCACTGCGTATGATGTACATCCATGACATATACGGGCAACAAACATTCTATGTCCATTATCATCCGTTAAACATCCACTATATCCTCTCTGCCATCCCCTCAACTCACATCCGCTACAGCTGAAAATGGAAAGAGGGAGGAAACAAAAGGTACACGGAACGTCTACACAGTGTTAGTAGCACAGAAATAGAAAGGATGTAAGCGTATGCATCTCATATATAAAGTATTCAAAACAGACAAAACGTTTATCTGGGATGTATCTCATATATTTAGTTTGTCTGGAGTATCTCTAGAATAGGTAGAAGGACACCTAGCGGACAACCAATATTTTCTATAAAAAGGGGGAGAAAATCATCTGGATCTCAGTATGAGTCCAGCAGCCGTGGTGTACAGACCTCATCACCCTTGGTCTTGGTCTTCAACATCATCAATTGTTCTCCACCATGGATGATGAAACAGTCCATATGATAGCTGTGTTCATTCATCACCAGAACCAAAACCTGTTCAGATTGTATCATGTTTTACATAGAAGGAGAGGAAGGAGACATCCAAGAGCTATGTGGGTCCAAGGATGGATTGTGAGAAGAATGGAGTTTGGACTGTATGACCAGTTGATGGTGGAGCTGAGGAATGAAGACCCTCGTGCATTCCACCACTTCATGAGGATGTCACCAGCCATGTTTGACGATCTTGTACAGCGTCTGAGACCCAGGTTGACCAAGCCTAGCACCAACTTCCATCCCAACCTGGACCCTGGACTGAAGGTGACACTGACTCTGCCACCTGGCCTCTGGAACCACATACAGAAACATGCAGTATGCATGGAGGATGCCACACAACAGCATCAGCAAAGTGGTCAGAGAAGTGGTACAGGCCATCATTGAAGAATACGTGGAGGAGCTCCTCAGGTGCCCCACCACTGAACAAGGCTGGAGAAAACTTGCAGAAGAGTGGTATCAGAGGTGGAATTTTCCCCACACCATTGGAGCCATAGATGAGAAGCACGTGGCCTGCAAAGCTCCAGCCAACTCAGGGTCCACTTATTACAACTACAAGGGCTTCTTCAGTATCATCCTCTTTGCCATGGTTGATGTTGACTACAAGTTCATCGACATCGATGCTTCAGGCAACGGGTCAGATGGCCAGGTGTACAACGCAAATGACCTCAAGGATGGGCTGGAATGCAACTTCATCATGGGTTTTCCAGGTCCAGACCCCCTACCCAATGACACACAAGATGTGCCCTACTTCATTGTTGATGATGCGTTCTCCCTCAGAACCTACCTCAAGAAGCCATACACTTCAAGAAACCTCACCTGTGAAGAGAGGATCTTCAATGACAGGCTGTCCAGGGCAAGACGGGTGGTGGAGAACGGCTTCGGCATCCTGGCCAACAGGTTCCAAATACTTCTCACCACCATGCAGCATGACCCAGAGACTGTGAGGAGCATTGTGGAAGCTTGCTGCATCCTGCAAAATCTCATGTGCACCCGCTACCCAGTGTTGCAGAACAGACTTGTCAACCATCAACAAGGGAATGGGGACATGGAGCCTGGTGAATGGAGGCAAGGACAAAACCTGATACACACTGTGGACGTACAAGGTCCCAACAGAACTTCACGTGAAGGGAAGAAGCAACGCAACCTCCTGAACCACTGGTGCAACTCCCCAGCTGGAGCAGTGGAGTGGCAAGACAGGATGATAGATGATTAATGCATGCTTCCTTAAGACTGTTGCATAACACTGATGAGATTGTGCCATGTATGTTGAGTGGTCCTACAATGAATAGGGCATTAATAAAGAGCTTTGTTTATTTTAAAATGTGTTGATCAATGAATAAATTGTCATTGATAATAAAGGTCCATAAGTGTGGCACCTGGGATGTGGACCATACAGTCCCACTATGGTTGCACTGGAGGTTTATCTATCCCACAACTATCCTTATCTATCCCACAAGCATGCAAAGGCTTAACCATTTTTTCAAAGTTTTTACCAACACTTTATTAAATAAACAAAATGAACCAAGTAAACTTTATTAAGTATTTTAAGCAAAGGTAAACTTTATTAAACTTTATTGCCTGACTGATGAACCATGGTGTTCCTGCAAGATGTATCTGGCAGCACGTCTTTCCCCTGTATGCTGACTGCGTGCATGCTGCATCCTTTTATATCCATGGAGCAGACGGACTTCATTCCCCCCACATGTGCAGTGAACGCTTTGCATCCAATATACATCCGCATGGCATCCCCTTTGTTTCCTATAGGCATACATGATGCATCCGCTTCATCCGCTATGCATCCACCCCTTCCGCTATGCGTCCGCTTCGGAATTCTCTCCCGGAACCCTTTCGGAGGTGTCATCCACTTCCATCTGCTTTCATCCATGAGGCTTCCGATGAACATCCGTTTAACATCCCCACTACATACTACCCACATCTGTTCTTTTCCGTTCTGTTTATGCAAATTTTTGCCAATTTTTGGAGCAGATGAAAACGGATGGAGCCACCCCTGAAGTTTTGCTTGTCCGCTGTGTCCTTTATGCATACGTTTTGCGTCCATCGGCCAGTGGGACCGGGCCTTAAGGCCTAGTCCAGAATATTCTAAAGGCCTCTGCCCATCTCACTACCTGGCCTGGGAAGATTGTATCAGCCAAAATTCAGGTGAAGCCATGTGGTCCGGACAAAGCCTACAATGTTAGTTTAGACCCCCGCCCCTGAGACCCTGACAGCAATGGGATACATTTCTTACACATGGACAGGAAACACTAAGGTGGGGCCCAACAGAGGTTATAAAACTAAGGGTCTCTCAGCATCTCAGCCCTTTTTTTTCCTTCTTTCTTCATCCAGGGCATGTGATCCTGTCCACCATTAAACCATCTTTCCAAATAGCCTCCATGTTTCCAGTGTCTTTTTCCCCACTTGGAACTGAACCCAGAAGGATAATTCTTCCAACATATTTAAACAGGCTAAACATTTAATGGACAATCAACCAGGCTCAGAATCCTCCAGGGATTCCTATGGAAACTTCCATACTTTTGACTTAGCAGTGCTTTCAAAGTATCCCATGTGGCATTCCAAATGGGTCCAGTTTTTATTGAAAGAGTAATTTCTGAAAAGTTTAATCCAAATATCATTTACATTTGATTTTTTAAGTGTTTTGTGTTATCTGTAGTTGTACATATGCATATTACACTGAATGACCTGGAATGCCAGCATTCTCATGAATGTTAGCTTGTATATGACAATATCTAGAAATGCCCCTCTGTGCACTTAGAAAATTCATTTGCTATTCACATAAGAACGATCATTTTCCCCTACAGAACTCTGAGATATTCATTATCTCAAATTTTGTAAAATTGTGTTGAACAATTGAAAGTTAAACAAAAAGAGTGTGAAGCACTTGCAGTGCTCAAGGTAGTACTAGGTAATTTCTAGATAATTTCTACCTAATCACATGGAAATTATACATTCATCATGTTATTAATCTCAGTTTGGTCAACTTTTTCTAATTAGTATTTAATCCCAGTTTGATACAGTAAAGGTGTATAATAATTACCAATTACCAATTGCTATTATAGAGCTTCAATATACAGATCAACAGAATAAACAGTTATATTTTTCCAGATTATATATTCAATCAAAATATTTGTATCTCAAGAGAACTGCTTGCACACCATCCAACCACCATGTTTCAATATCTTCTTCATAACTCTTCAGACTCTTCTACCAATCACTCATTTCAAGCCTGTAGACATTTATTTAAAAGAAACAAGGATTGCAGATTTAGAAATGAGAGGGAACCATAAGTAAAGAGCAAATCAATTTTGAAAATCCTGTTATTAACAGAAAATATTCAATAAAAGCCTACATCAATATATTGTTCTAGCGTTATTAACTTATTTGTACATTTTTCATTCATTATATATTTTATTGATTCAGTTACCCCCATCCCCAAAAGCAGCATTTGTTCAGAATGTGTTCTGATATTCAAGAGAATTATTATTACTATGGGAAATAATGCAGCTGACTGAAAAAATAGTTCATGGTAGAAGGATAAAGGAATGAAAGGAGAGAAACCATTCATTGATTAATTATTTTAAAAGAAATCTGTGAGGAAACACACAGGACAACTAATGAAGGAAGTATGAGAAAAAGACTTAATGGTCAAGAAGGACAAATCTCATCATAATATTTCAAAGTGATGTCAAATGATAAAAATTAATGCTCAACAGGAATGTAAGAAAGAATCAACTAAAAGGCCAATACAAGTTGTCTATTACAGATGTTCTCTGATGGGTTGGGGTAAAAGGAGGACAAATAATAATAAGAACATCATATTATTATGACATCAGCTGTTTCCCTATTGTACACGCATCATGACACTGGTGGCATTTCATTGCTCTGTTGTCATGTTTACTTTGTCACTTGGATAAAATAATCAGATTCTGAAGACACTTCTGCTCTCTAACAGTGTCTAAGGAGGAAGTAAAAAATATTCTAAAAAGGAAAACAAACTCTTAGAAAACTATAAAAATAAGAGTTATTGTTAATTAATTCATTGTTTAGAATCCAAAAGGGGACCAGCCTGGGGAAGTTATGTTCCCACAAAGTAGCCTATGTCCAACCACTCTTAAATTCTGTTAATCCTTATCTCGCACCAGAATAGCACTGACCATTAGTTGTCTAAATTCCTGTGCATAGGCATGAACAATAAATTAGTTTAACTGAAATAAGTTCAGACATGTGGTCCTGGTCTGACAGATGAAAATGTAAAGTATTGATAAAGGGATTGGTATAATTATAAGGCTTCCCAGCTAGAGACCAATTATGGGTGGTTGACATTACTGAGAATAAAAAACAGTCATAAGACTGCATATATGTGGAGATACTAAGTACAAAACATAACCCAAGGGCTATAGAGCTCCCTACTCAGGAGCCTGGAAAAATAACTAGGTTCTTAAAGGCTTCCTCAACACCATTACTTCAAGGAGATATGCATCTTAAGAAAAATACAAAATGATTTTAGTAGTATTTAAATTAAAAATGTTTCCCAATTGCAATTCTGGCAATTAAAATTATTGCATTTGTACTGCTGCAAAGATCAAAAATTACTTCTTCAAATATTTTCTAATATTTCATGATTTTTTAAATCTTTCCTAGCTTTATGTTTCCACAGTTTTTAATCCTGCAAAACATATTTCTTCAATAAAAAAGTGTATATAAAAAGACACTGCTGCATTTGTTTAGAGCAGAATTAGAGAGTCAGGTATAGAATGTTGACTTACCATTTACAGCAATACTGAGCACCAGAACATATTCCTGGAAAAAAATGCCCAGGGTAACACTCAGTAGCACAGTAGCCTCGACGTCGATCACAAGGACGTTTAGAGTATTCTTCTGCTGATTGTGCTGCGTAAAAAAATGGAGGAAAATACCATTGGCATTTTAGAATTTGTATTTATTTATGATTACTAATTATATTTTATTCTTCTCATAAATCTTACATGTTTCATGATTTACATTCATTTTACAAATAATAATAATAAGCCCAAAATATCAACAGCAACTGCTGCTGCTCTCCATTTCGTAATAGCACCACAACAAATTGTAATGATTACTACATATTGATATTTTTAAAAAGGGATACCCTAGTCTAGCAGAAAATTACAGACCAATCTCACTGTGTTGCATCATTTCTAAAGTCATGGAATCAATTATAAACCAATCCATCACCCTACATTTAGAAACAAACAACCTACTTTCTAACAAGCAGTTTGGTTTCAGAAAAAAATTGTCCTGTAATCTGTAACTTCTACACTGCAGAAATATTTGGACCACACATCTAGACCAGAGTAAAGCAATGGATGCAATTTACACAGACTTCTGCAAAGCCTTTGATTCAGTGGTGCACAACAAACTACTGCTGAAACTTAGTTCCTATGGCATCTCCAGACCCCTGCACAAGTGGATAGCCACACTCCTGTCCAACAAGCAAAAATGGTCAAAATAGGGAAGGCCCTATCAAATCCAGCATCAGTTAGTAGCACTGTCCCCCAAGGCAGTGTCTTAGGATGTACTCTCTGCTTTACATTAGTGATCAATGTGACATTAAAAGCAACTCTGTTCTCTTCTCCGATGACGTAAAATTATTTAACACCACCAGCAATGCTGCTGCCCTGCAAAGCAACCTTGACTATATATCAGAATGGTTGCTCAATTGGCAACTCCAAATTTCAGTTAACAAATGCTCTGTCCTACACATTGGCAAAAAAAAAATCAGAACACCAAATACAAGTTCGGCAAAAGTGATCTTGTAGATGACCCTCACTCTGTCAAGGACCTAGGAGTGCTCATCTCAAACGATCTAAGCCCCAGAGCTCACTGTAACTGCATTGCCAAAAAGGCTTTAAGAATTGTTAACCTTATTTTGTGGAGCTTCTTCTCCAGCAATATTGAATTGTTAACTATGGCATACAAAACCTTTGTCAAACCAATTTTCAAATACAACTCATCTTCCTGGAACCTGCACTGTATATCAGACATTAACACAATTGAGCAGGTGCCGAGGAATTTCTTGAAAAAAGTACTCCACTCCTCCACTCACAGTATAATTCCCTATGCTTCCAGGCTTGAAATTTTGGGCCTGGACAATCTGAAACTGCATTGCCTGCAGTCTGATCTAAGCATAGTTCACAAAATTGTCTACTATAACATCTTGCCTGTCAATGACTTCTTCAGCTTCAATCACAATAATACATGGGCAAACAACTGATACAAACTGATACAAACTCGATTGCAGAAAATACGACTTCAGCAATAGAGTGGTCAATGCCTGGAACACCCTACCCAACTCCGTTGTTACAGCCTCAACCTGTCACAGCTTCAACCTCAAACTGTTTATTATGCACCTCACCCAATTTTTAAGAGGTCCTTAAAGGGGACGTGCATCAGCGGGCACTTCCCATCCCTGTCTTACTGTTCCATTTATCTTCCTTTGTTCATGTTTATGTTCAAACCTATACTTGTTATCTAGGGATAAAATCCCTATCATTCAATAGTTATAGTGGAAGGCAGCTTTACTTGGAACAGCTTAAATCTTGTGACAAAATTTTTAATAACTTCAAAAATATCTGCCTATCCGCATTCATTGGGAAGGACTTGATAGGGAGATAAAAGTGCCAAATCTAGTCTAAACATTTGGCTGACTATCCAACAAACCAATAATAATAAGATATTGATGATGGTGTTGATAATGTACTAGGAAGTGATATGAGCTAGCCCATTCTCAGCTATGGAAATTGGATGGTTATATAGAAACTGCTATATAGAAATGAAGATGAGAGTATATTGGCACAGCTATTTAAAACCCTAAAATATTATGCTGTTAAAGTGCTGCACTCTAGCACTCCAATATTCCAGCATATTTGGAATACTTAACAATGGGCACAGGATTGGAAAAGGTCAGTTTAAATTCCAATCCCAAAGAAGGATAATGTCAAAGAATATTCAAACTATTGGGCAATAGTACTCATTTGACATGCTAGCAAGGGCCTGCAGGTCAAGAAGCAACAGTTAGAACTGGACATTGATCAATCAATTGGTTCAAAATAGGGAAAGGAGTACTAAAGGATATATATTGTCATTCTGTTTATTTAACTTATATGCAGAGTACATCATGCAAAATGCTGGACTGAATGACTCACAAGCCTCAATTAAGATTGCCAGGAAAAATATCAACTATCTCAGATATGCAGATGATCCTACTCTAAAGGCAGAAAGTGAAGAGGAACGAAAGAGACTCTTAATGTGTTTGAAAGAGAAGAGTGTAAAAGTTGGCTTGAAATTAACATAAGAGACTAAGATCATAGCATCCATTTCTATCACTACCTGATAAATAGAAGGGGAAGAAATGGATGCAGTGGCAAATTTTATTTTCTTGGGCTCCAAGATGACTTCCAATGGCAACTACAGCCATTAAATTAAAAGACTCTTGTTCCTTGGGAGGAAAGCTATGGCAAACCTAGGCAGCATATTAAAAAGCATAGATTTGCCAAAAATGTTTTGCAGAGTCAAAGCTATAGCTTTCCAAGCAGTAATATGTGCTGGTGAGAGTTGGACTCTAAGGGAGATAGAACACCAAAGAATTGGTGCTTTTAAATTATGGTGTTGGCAAAGTCTTTTGGATTCATGAATTCTCTTAGCAGTTTGCCCTTTTTAAAAAAAAACAAAAAAACCCTTTTTCTTTTTCTTCCAGCATTCCTGAGGTATACATAATAAATCACATAAAATAAGATTTTCTGAGTGTATCTTCAGGCATTCATCTTGAAAGACTTGCAAATGAGTCTTCCCATGGATATAATAATGTTTAACAATGCAAGTTTTCCTAGTTTTCAGGAGATGTCAATGCTTTATGGATTTGGCACATCCAATAAATCAGGTTCATTTTGTGATTAAGCAAAACAATTCTTAAGCCTCAGGACTAAAGTCTGAAAATACATTCACAAAATAATATATTATTTTATCTTATTTATTATGTTTTCGACAGTATCACTCTCAGATATGATGGGAGAAATAGAAAAAGGATTTTTTTTTAAAAAGGGCAAACTACAAACTACAATAATGCATAGCATTATGACAGAAGACAGGTAGATATGATCCCCATGACACATTTCTTGTTGAAAAAATGGAGTGGGAACACCCCTCTAAACTTTTGTAAATTGAAAGACCCTTAATGCTCTTTGACTGGTGGTCAATACCCAAAATAAAATATGTAAAGAATCATTGTGAAAAGCATTTGAGATTAATCTCAAGTATACTTCTCCTCTAGACCATCTGGATCATTTTAGTTCTCCCCTTACCTGTGACTGGCTGGTGGGAAAACAAAAAGATGGCAACAAGGAGGAGAAAAGCCTTCATGGCTGAAGCTCAGAGCAACCAGTTCAAGAGGCAGGAGACTGTTGGATGAATTGGACTCAGCCATTCTTTGCTGGGGCTATTTATGAAGCTTTAAGGAGCACAAGGGTCAAAGGTGGCTTAATTTTTGACAACTTGGAGGAATGACATGTGAAAGCCAGCAAGAATTCTAGGAAAGAAGGGAAGGTAGTAGGCAGTTAAAAATAGCTGCATCTTTTTAAGACTAATCAGATGTGTAATTTAGCCTAACTAAAGTAGTTTATTTTGTTTTTCTCTTTTTCTCTCTCAGCCACAAGAGGGAGCTTCAGTACAAAAAGCATAATGACATGAAAAATGCTCAGTTACCACAAGTATTTTAATCTAATTTTAATTGTTTTAATGTTGTAAAGCTAATAGTAAAAAGTTCATATTTTTCCTCACATACATTTGGTTGTTTAAATACTATAATATTAAGAATGACCTTTCTCTCTGATCTCCAATTCTTTTAATCTTTTTTATTTCATAAAAGTATACTTTTAGACCGAAGATTGCTTCCTATTTCTTAAATATAAATATAGCAGAGTACTATTCAATATAGAAGTCCAGCTTTATTCCCATGTTTCCTTTTCTCCAGTTTAAAGCATTTTTCACAGGGGAAAGGAAGGTTATCTCTAAATAAATTTAGCAAGCGCCTTAAGATTTAGAAATATATTTGTATTCCTGTATTTTTAACACAATAGGTACTGCTTTCTCTGGAAATACAATAAAAACGCTCTGTATTCCATCTCTTATCTCTTTTTATAAATAAATCATTAAAGCCTTGATATTTTGTCTTTGTTAAGAAAAATCAATTAAGAATTACATTTATCAAATGAGACAAGTTGATCAAATAAGACAACTTTATATTTGTTTTGTTTTACTTTAAAAATGCTGCTTTTTCATCCCTTTGAATAGTGTCCTAAAAGTTTATTTCTTTTCATTTTCTCATCATCCTTTATAAAGGAACTCCTTTATAAGTGTGTCTCTTATGTTCATCTCAGGTAGAAAGTTACCCAAGCCACTCTTCTGGTTTATTATTTGTGTGTTCCTTTTAATTATTAAGACATCAGCTTGTTTCATTTGTAAATCCTGTGTAACATCTTTTTCCATATCATTACATAGTGTGACTTGTCATTTTAAAATCCACATTCAACAGTCTCAATATCGGGGATATTTTCCTTTATTTCCAATTTTAAAACCCTTCTTACGATAGCAGACAATATTAGACAATTTCTGAAGGAGTTTTCACCAAATAGCCTTCAATTCTTTCTAAATTAAAATACTTTTCTCTTTCTGTATTAGTGTATCACTTATCCTTTAATAATGGCCTTCAGACTTCCGGTTCGAGCATCTTCGGCAACAGACCAAAACCTCATCTCTCGGAGTCTTTGATCCATGCTTACCACTGGAGCACCCAAACTGGCTGGTTTAGGGGCTAAGCCACCCCGTAGAGGTGGTGAAGAAGGGGGAGACTGCCTGCAGGGTTGAGGAGAGCCGCATCTCTCCTCCCCAGCTGGCCATAAACCTTTTCCCGAAGGCAGTTGCAGTGGTGGTCAGAAATGGCCACCAAAAAGAAGAACTCGACCGGAAAAGAATGTGCAGGAGGAAGATAAGAAAAGAAAGTTTTGGTTGACCGGCTCAAACAGCAAAAGTAACAAATTTAAACTGGAATTTAAACTTAACAACATTGTTCCCAAAGAAGATTTTGAAGCTGCGAAGGAGAGAGAGAAGGGAAAGGATTAGAGTTTTTTTCTTCCCTTCCTTATACTGACAGCTAAGAGACTTAAGCAAGGAATTGGGGAAAAAAATCCACTTTGACATTAATAGGCATCTAAGCTGAAAATAAATGTCAAAGGGATAATAAAGATTTCTGGACACTTAAAAGTTTTTAAAAGCTGGAAAGGAGGAAAAAAAAGGATAGAAGGACAGGATCTGGAAAAATGGGGGAGACTGCCTGGAATTAAGGAATGGAACTGTAATTAAAAGGAACTCACAGTGAAATTTTAACAAGATTCCTCAAAGATACATTTTAATGGAAATTTGGCAACAAAAAAATAGAACCCCAGGAAGAGAAAGTGGAAAAAAGAAGCAAATCGAAACAGCCTTGGATTATTTGGTTTACTTGGTGATTTTTGGTTTTTGCATCTGGATGACTAAAATTAACTGGGTGGTTGTTTAACAGTTTTTAAAATGATATCACTCTTAGAAGAACTGAAAGTCGAACTTAAAAAATGGAAAGAAGACGCACAAGAAGGGAGTAGTTCTTTTGGCTCCATGTTTCAATTCTTAGAAATGGAGATCTGGAACTATGAGAAGCAATAAGAAACGTTTGCAGAACAAGAAGATTGGGACAAAGAAGAAGCCATATTTAATGATCAAATAATTTTAACTGGGGGAAAAACAGAAAAGGGGGGAAAGAGAGTAAAAGGTTTAAGACTAAAAAAAAAACAACCAAAAAGAAGAAGGACAATTTGAAAGATAAGTATAATATTAGAAAGCAACAGAAGAGGGGATTACGGATGAGAGAGTTAGAAGTAGAGAGACGAGGGGGTAAAAAGGGGAGGAGGAAGAAGAGAGGGAAGAAGGTAAGGAAAAGAAGTTGTAAAAAATAGAAACAAGAAATAGAGAAAAAGGGAAAAGATATAAGGATTGTAACCATAAGTTTGTTCAGAGATAATGAGTGAAAATTTAATTGTAAAGGGGATTCTGCAAAGGTACATAAGATAGCATTGTTCTCTTACAAATAGAACTAATTTAGGAAAATATGATGATGGATAAAATGTTCATTGTAATGTAGTGGGATGTTTGTTAATAAATAAATGAATTAAAATGAGAGAATTAAAAGGGAACATTTTTAATTATTAATAATGATTTATAAAAATATAAGTAAGAAATATGGGAAAAAAAGAATTAACCATGGAAAGTTTATAAGTTGTTCCCAAGGAAGTATGATATTCAATTGAAAAG
>BLBF01000036.1:737264-753156 GCA_015471245.1 Laticauda colubrina
TAATGCCACCCACAAACCCAAACTATGGCTAAGATACATCGATGACACATTTGTGATTTGGCCCCATGGAAAAGAAAACCTAAACAATTTCCTAACACACCTAAACAGCACACACCCCAAAATCAAGTTCACCATGGAAACGGAAATAAACAAACAACTACCATTCCTAGATGTACTAATCTACAAAAGAACAGATGGCACACTAGGACACACCGTATACCAGAAGAAAACACACACCAACCGCTACCTCAATGCCCAATCCCACCACCACCCAGCACAGATAAATTCCGTAGCGAAAACGCTAATTACCAGAACCAAACGCCTGGCAGATAAGACACATATAAAGACTGAACTATGCACCCTGACTGAAATATTGACAGCCAACAGCTTCCACAATAACAAAATCACCAGCTTGATCCACAAAAACACACCAAGACATAACAGAGACCTATAAGATCAACAGACCTATGGAACAGCTGTCCTGCCCTACATAAGAGGTACCACAGATAAAATCAGTAAGATACTACACAGGCATCACATCAAGACTGCCTTCAAAACAGACAAAAAAATAGCAGCCATCCTGAGGAACCCCAAAGACAAAATTGACCTGGAAAACCAAGGCATATACAAAATTCCCTGTACATCATGCCCGGCCACATACATTGGACAGACCAATAGAAGAATAAATACCTGCCTGGATGAACATAAAATATCTGGAAAATATAAAATGGTAATAAGATATGGAATAGAATATAAAAATGAGCATGAAATTGAGTTTTTTGTCTCTATGAAGAAGTGATAACCTGGGACCATGCTATTTTCAAAAAAGATGTTTCATTTGTATTTTGTCTTTGTGAAAACACAAATAAAATTTTTCAAAAAAAAATGGCCTTCAAAGCTCCCTTATAATATTTTTCTCTAATTCACATTTTTCCATTGGAAGGTTTTTAATGCTTAGCTTCAACATCTTCATTTATATTTTAAATAGAATTTTAAATGACCTACATATCCTTTGATTCCCAACAACTTGGTACATTTCATTTATTTTCTGAAGTAAATCTACAACAGGACTGTCAAACTCATATCGTCATGGCAGCATCACATGATGTATCAGGACTTTTCCCCACTTTTCTATGCCAGTTCTGGGTATGGCCAGTCTATGAGGCATCCGGCCTGTGGGCCGGGAGTTCGACAGCCCTGATCTACAAGATTCCTGGCTTATTTACTCTTTGTGGATACCCTTGGCTCATTTTTAGCTTATGGTCGCAATTGTCAATTTCAGCTTAGGCAATTGCATTTCCTCTCATAAATTAGTGAAAAGCTCTGAGCAGGCCACTCACCATAGAGAAATATTCCTATGATTGATCCAACAATGGTCCATTAAGTCAATAATCTATCTTCAACACAAAAAATTCAAGATCCATTCAACGGATTTACCTGCTTTTAGTATAGAATAGATTGAGTTGGAAGGAACCTTGAAGGTTTTTAGTCCAACTCCCTACTCAGACAGAGAACCATATATCATTTCAGATAAATGGTTGTCCCATCTCTTCCTAACAACTTCTAGTGTTGAAGAATTCATAACTTCTGGAGACAATTTGTTCCACTGATTAATAGTTCTAACTGTCAGGACATCTTCCCTTAGTTCTAGGTTGCTTCTCTCCTTGATTAGTTTCCATCCATCACTTCTTGTCCTTCCCTCAGGTGCTGTGGAGAATAGTTTGACTCCCTCTTCTTTGTGGCAACCCCTGAGATATTGGAACATTGTTATCATGTCACCCCTAGTCTTTCTTTTCATTAAACTATATATACACAATTCCAGCACCCATTCTTTCTATGTTTTAGCCTCTAATGCCCTCATCATCTTTGTTGATCTTCTCTTCACTCTTTCTAGAGTCTCAACATCTTTTTTACATTGTGGCAACCAAAACTGGATGCTATATTCCAAGACATTATAAACGGGTATTAACACTTCACATAATCTTGAATCTATCTCTCTGTTCATTCAGCCTAGAACTGTGATGGCTTTTTTGGCAACTGCTGCACCCTGCTGGCTCATATTTAAATGATTGTCCACTAGGACACCAAGATCCCTCTTATAGTTCTACCATTGAGCTATGTTCCACCTATACTAAACCCAGAATTTCTCTCAATTTCTGGAAAAATGCTATCTTGTCATCCCTAGTCCTTATTTTCTCTATGCTGGCCATATATAATTTCTTTAACTGTATTTCATATCTTTTTGTCTCCAGACTTTTAATCATCTTAGTTACTCTTCTTTGCACTTTTTCCAAAGTCTTAACATCTTAATTATAATGTGGTGACTAGAACGGGATACATGTTCCAGGTGTGGCCTTACTGAGGCTTTATAGAGTGGTACTAATACTTCACATTATTTTGATTTTATGCTTCTGTTTTATACAACAAGGGGTTGTATTAGAATTTTTGGCTGCTCTTGCACACTGCTAGCTCATATTTAAGTGATCATCCACTAGACTCCAGGGTCCTTCTCAAACTTATTGTTTTTGTACCAGTTTCTCCTAACCTGCACTTTTGCCTTTGGTTTTTCCTGCCTAGATGTAAAACATTGCTGTTCTCCACATTAAATTTGATTTTGTTGGATTATTCAAGTCTGTCAAGATTTTTTTGGATCATGAGTTTTTCTTCTGAGATGTTGGCTATTGCTGCCTTAATGGCATCTGCAAATTTGATTTGTTTTTCCTCATCTCAGTAAAGACATTGAAGAGTACTGAGCCTAAGACAGAACCTTGTGGTAGCTCATTGCTTACTTCTCTTCATGGAAATGTAGTACCATTAAAGACTATTCATTAAGTACAGTTTGTCAACCAGTTACAAATCCATCTGATGGTGATGCTTTCTATCCTACATTTTTCTAGTTTACTAAGAAGTAGATTGTGGTCTATTTATGTTCTCAGTTGTTTCTTTTCCATTGTTGTGTATGAAATACTTGTACATCTTTTCAAAGTCTTAAATACAGTAGGAATTGCTCTCAGGTGTGTTTATAAATTACCCCAACTGTTCTCTTGTGTACAGTACCCTAGGCAAAGGGAGAGAAAATTAATTTTACCAGTTCTCATCTGTTACCTTTTAGCTTCTAAAACCACTGTGAATTCCCATTCAAGGATATAAGAAGAAGAGGTGGAATATGTTGAAACATGCTATCAGATGGTGTTCCATTCCAAGAAAGACACGATTAGACTCCATTGTTGTGGAGAAAGGGAACTTTTACTGGAAATCAAGTGGTAGCATCAAATGAATTTTAGATATGAGGATTTACGCATGAAAAACACATATACAAAGTGATGGCAACATTCCCACCCACCATAGTTCAAACACTCCATCCAATCAAAGATTTGAATAATGTCATGTGAGACATCTTCAGGTGGTGATGTAGACATCTGATTGTTGACCTTGGTCTATTTTGATAAACAGCTACAGTTGCACAGTAAGCAAGCAAGTAGGCATAAAAAATAATGTTTTGCCCAAGTTATACTCTAGTTCATTCTCTAAAACATCCAGCACATTTTTCACCCCCACAAAGCCCAATAATTTCACTCTCCCCCCGTTACTATGGCAGCCGAAAGATGTGAGAGAAAGGAAAGGAGTCTTGAAGGCTGACACATGCATTACTCATCTGCAATGTAAACCCCAAACCTTTCTTTTAACTAAAGTTACAGTGTTGCATGCAAATATATTGGAGAGTAAGAAAGCTTTTGACATGATATAGGTTTTGTTGATGTGGTGAAATTTTGTACCTTCCCTAGTATCTTCATATTGGACACTGTAGGACTTCTGCCAACGGTCAGCTGAGTGGATACACTAACTGGGTCCTAATCTTTTCTTTCTGAAAGCCTTTTGGCTCTTTTTTTTTAAAAGTACCAAGCAGTTTAGTATAACTTATGAGGAGGTCATGGTTTTGGAAGGATCTGAAACACTATAGAGGGTAATAATCTGGAAAGAACAATATGAGCATCCATAAGTCTTGAACAGTAAGATCTCGAACAGAGACAGTTCTCTTGTAATGGAGGTAGAAGTTGCAATTATTATTGTATATCTTATAATTATCATTCAAATAAATAACAGTTCCATACAACTTTTAAATTTTGGTTAAATAAATAAATAATTCCTGTCTAGTGAAAGTTCTGATCATGGCTTATTTTGATTAAACAAAAATCCCAGTATTAAAAGTCCTAGGTATCTTTTATCCATATTTGAGATTTCACTCCACCATTACAATCTTATGTTAAATCATTTCACACATTAATACTTGTGAATGAATGAATATCAATAAACATCACTGAAAATTACAGTGGAAATGCTAATGAACATTTCTGGCCAGGAAATCTAAAATCTGGACTATAGCGTTTTGGTTTCTAAGAAAGCATAAGAATTTAATCTTTATTTCTTTCTGGAAATAACTTTGAAAGCCTGTGTGGTATAAATTGGACTAGGATTGGATACACTTGGGTTCAAATCAACATTATATGTGGAAACTCTCTGGATGATTTAGAGTCTCTAGTCTCATTCAGCCCAATCAACCTCAAAGTGCTGCTCCTTTTTAAAAATGAAGGGTAAGATGTCCAAAAATCATGCTTGGAAACTGTGATGCTAATATGAAAGACAATATAGGAATTACAAACAAAGTAATTCATTGTGTATCCTATGTCAGGAAAGTAGAGCTTTCTGACATGCCTGCGGGGGCGTTGCCTCGCAGTGGCAGTGGAACGTTGGGAAGCTCTACTTTCCCAATGTGCCGCCACTGCCTGCCCTGGGCTTCCTCAACCCTGCCCTGTACTGGATCAGGGAAGGAGGGAACACCACCGCCATCTATGATGTGAGTGCCCCGGAGGGGGGGCAGCTTGGGAGGATGATGCCTGGTATTAGGGGGCAGACTATGAACTTGCTGTCAGGCATGACAACTACAAAGAGGGCTGGGCTTGGCTGAGCAGGATCCTGGATATTGGGCATGTAGTCAAAGCCCCCTTCCTCTGCCTCCCCCAAGGATGCCATTGACTGTTGCATCAGAGGCATGCAAGGGGCTCAATGGGGTGAGCCTGTGGAGCTGGTGCCTCAAATACCCCCCTGTTGCCTCTTAGTACCCCCCTGCTGGCCCCCTTGCCTCTTAGCACACTACCTAAGGCATCCCACTGCCCCCCAGGGGGTGGTACCATCAACTTTGGGAACCACTGCTGTAAATGATCCTTAGATGACAATAACCCCCCACCCCCAAAATCCATGGTTTTAGTTGATGCCATACTGGAAATCCAGTTGTGCATATTTCTAAAAGTATCATCTTCACTTCAGAGCTCAGGTAGGTCTCAGTCATATGTCAAAGGTCCGTCAAGGATTAGATATTTGATGAGAGAGGCCTATTGCAAACCAACACATTTAAAACCAGCAACTGGAAATTGGCGCTACTAACATGGACTATGATCAGACTCCTGAATGTTGAGCAATCGTGTCTCCCCTAGTCCTCCTCTTCACTAGACTAGTCATGCCAAATTCCTGTAATTGTTCTTGATATGTTTTAGTCTTCAGTCTCCTAATCATCCTGGTTGCTCTTCTCTGTACTTTTTCTACAGTCTCAACATCTTTTTTATATTGTGGTGACCAAAAGTAGATGCAGAACTCTAGGTGTGGTCTTACTAAGGCTTTATAGAGTGGTATTAGTACCTCCCTTGATCTTGATTGTATCCCTCTGTCAATACAATTTAGGATTGCATGAGCTTTTTTGGCTGCTGCTGCACACTGCTGGCTCATATTTAGCTGGTTGTCCACTAAGACTCCAAGATCCTTCTCACTGCTACTGCTATTAAGCCTGGTTTCACCCAGTCTATATGTGAACTTTTGGTTTTTCTTGTCTAAGTGTAGGACTTTACTTTTCCTCTACATTGAATTTCATTTTGTTAAATATGGCCCAGTATTCTAGTCTGTCAAGATCCATCTTAGCAAACTAGAAAATAAGAACAAGAACAAAATAATTGTTCTTGTCCTCAAACCCAGCAACAACTTAGCTTTTAAAGTACACAAACAATTGATTTGTTTGCTTTAAGAATTCAGAGATTATTCCAATTTTACTCATCCATAGAAATGTTTAGAAAGGAAAAACAGTTTTCTCTCTCTTCAGCAAAACACTAAAGCCCATGTCACACTGCACCAACGGTTGGAAAGAGGATGTAAAATGGAGAGAAACACTTGCCATCCATTGGTTAACGCGATTCATCCGTTCTGTACTCACTGCATCCATTTTTCATCCTCTCTATCCGTCCAGCATCCGTCCACTGAGGTTCTATCCACTCAAAAAGTTTTGAGCTGCTCAAAACTTTTTGACCGGAAAATGTATAACAACACGTCCATTCTGCATCTGCAACGCATACGGGGAACATCCGTTCTGCATTCATCGTCATCCGTTACGCGTCTGCTACATACGCTAGGCATCCGCTGTGCATCCGTGCAACTCAAATCCACTCCAGTGGAAAGTGGACACAGGGAGGAAGCGAAACGGAAGCGGAACGGATGCACAGCATTAGTAGCACGGACAGAGAAAGGATGAAGGTGGATGCAGCTCGCATACAAAGCATTTAAAATGGAAAAAACATTCGCAGAGGGGACTTATCTGGGATATTAAGGATGTCTAGAGGATACCTAGAGGATGCAAAAGGACACATAGTGGAAAACCAATATTGCCTATAAAAAGGGGGAGCAACTCACCTGGATCTCTTTCAGTCCAACAGCCCTGCTGTGCAGACCTCTGCAGCCTTCATCTGGCTCTTGCTCTTCCACAGCATCCATTGATGTCTACCATGGATCGTAACACACTCATTTTGGTAGCCACCATCGTTCTGCAACAGTGCGAAGCCATCTACAGGCTCTTTCAACTGTTCTACGGGAAGAAAAGGAGGCAACCAAGAAGTGTCCGGGTCCGAAGATGGATCGCGAGAAGAGCAGAGTACGGACTGTACAACAAGCTGATGGTGGAGCTGAGGAACGAAGACCGTCGTGCATTCCAGAACTTCATGAGGATGCCTCCAGCCATGTTTGATGAAGTTTTGCAGCGGCTGACACCCAGGTTGACCAAGGCAAACACCAACCTCCAGCCCAGCCTGGACACTGGGCTCAAGGTGGCACTGACTCTGCGCCACCTGGCCTCAGGGGCCACCTATAGGAGCATGCAGTACAGCTGGAGGGTGCCACACAATACCATCAGCATTGTGGTCAGAGAAGTGGTGCAGGTCATCATCAAAGAATACCTGGAGGAGCTCCTCCAGTGCCCCTCCATCGATGGCAAGCATGTGGCCTGCAAAGCTCCAGCCAAGTCAGGGTCCACTTATTTCAACTACAAGGGCTTCTTCAGCATCATCCTCTTTGCCATGGTCGATGCTGACTACAAGTTCATGTACATCGAATGCTTCAGGCAATGGGTCAGCTTCTGATGCCCAGGTATACAACACCAGTGACCTCAAGGAGGGGCTGGAATGCAACCTCATCATGGGCTTCCCAGATCCAGACCCCCTGCCCAATGACACGCAAGATGTGCCCTACTTCATCGTGGGGGATGACGTCTTCTCCCTCAGAACCTACCTCATGAAGCCCTACACTTCCAGACTCCTCACCCGTGAAGAGAGGATCTTCAAATGCAGGCTGTCCAGGGCAAGACGTGTGGTGGAGAACGCCTTTGGCATCCTGGCCAACAGGTTCCAGGTACTTCTCACCACCATGCAGCATCGCCCACAGACCGTGAGGAGAATCGTTGCTGCATCCTGCACAATCTCATGTGCACCCGCTACCCAGTCTTGTAGAACAGGCTCGTGGACCTCCAACAAGGCAATGGGGACATGGAGCCTGGTGAATGGAGGCAAGGGCGAAACCTGATAGACACTAAGGATGTGCAAGGCCCCAACAGAGCCTCATGTGAAGGGAAGAAGCAGCGCAACCTCCTGAGACACTGGTGCAACTCCCTAGCTGGAGCAGTGGAGTGGCAAGACAGGATGATAGATGATTAATGGATGCTTCTTTCAGCCTGTCTCATCACACAGATGAGATTGGGCCATGTATGTTGGGTGGGCCTACAATGAACAGGGCATTTAATAAAGAGTTGTGTTTATGTTCACATGTGTGGATGAATGGTTCCATTATTATTGATGATAAAGGGCCATAGGTGTGGCACCTGGGAGGGTGGACCAAACAGTCCCACTATGCTTGCACTGGAGGTTTATCTATCCCACAGCTATTACCCATCCCAAAGGTATCCCTGCCCATCCCACAGGTATCCCTGCCCACCCCACTGCTATCCTTACCCATCCCACAAGCATGCAAAGGCTTAAACCATTTCTAAAAGTTTCCACCAAGACTTTATTTAATAAAATAAATGAAGCAAGTGTGTGAAGCAAAGATAATCTTTATTAATAACAAGCTGTAAAAGAAATATGACCCAAGTCAAGTGTTCAAAGCAAAAATAAAGTCAACAGGTAGCCACCCAGTCTGTGGCACTCTTCTTGGTCACTTGGAGGTGTGCCCAGTCTCAGGGGTGAAGGGTCCAGGTGCAGTGGAGGTGGGTGCTGCTGGAGTACTGGTCTGAAGCGCCACTGGGGTGCCTGGCCCCGAGAGGACAACAGGGGACGGTGTGTTGAGGAAGCTCTCAGACAGCTGGCTCAGCCCTGTGATGTTGAGAGCTGCTTCCTCCATGACATGGGGTGTCAGCCCCAATACTGATGACAGATGTACTGAGGGTGGGCTTGGCTGTGGGGTGGAGGAAGGAGCAGTGCAGTGGGGTTGTCTGGTCTGCAGCTGGGTGAGGACTGGCGTCGGTGGCATCTGTGGCGTGGGTGGCATCGGTGGCGTGGGTGGCATTGTGGCATCAGTGGCATAGGTGGCATCCGATGTACATGTGCCTGGACTGGGAAGGGCTGCTGCCTGTGCTGCTGGACCTCCTGGTAGCCATAGCTTTGGTAGGAGAGGGCCTGTGGAAAGCCTTGGAAGGGCAGTGACATCACCTGGGGTGGAGGAGCAGACCTGGACTGGGTGGGAGCAGGTCCATCTTGGTCTGGAGAGTTGTGAAGAAGATCGGTGATCCTGTCCTTCACCACCTGGTACTGGGGTTCCGCCATGTTCATGAGGGTCTGGTTCACATTGGTGAGGAAGGGCTTGCGGTTGGAGGATGGGGCGTCGGTGTGTACCAGCTGAGAGAGGAGATCTACGCTGCTTCCAATGGTTTCTCTTATCTCCAGCAGGACAGTGTGGCTCTGTCCCTCCGGTTTGCCTCTCTGCCTTTCTGTGGAGGTGGAGCTGGGGGTGGATGTGGGGGCTGTGGTGGAAGTGCCGTCTCCTTTCTCCCACTGTGTCAGGGAGTCCTCCACGTGCTCCACCAAGGGTACTACAGCTATTGGGGGGTCTCCGTCGTGGCACGCTCCACAGACACCTGCCTGGAGACAGGAGCTGACTCTCTGCCGGAAGAGGACTGGCTCTCAGCAGGCTGCCTGAGAGAGAGGGTTGTGAGAGGGGCTGCTCCTCAGTGGCGGATCTCACCCTCCAGGAAGCTGCACTTTGCCATCACATAGGTCTCTCTGTCCATTAGCTTGACTGCGGCCTGGCCAGATTTCTTGAGGTGCAGCTTCCCGTACCAGGTGTGCATGTGCTTCCACCAGCGGAGGAGCACCTCTGAAGTGTAGCCCAGGCTCTCCGCCTTCTCTCTCCAAGCAGCCTGCTTCCTCTTGGTGTCCCTATAGAGCCTGTGTCCCTTCTGCCATAGATACTTATTCTCCCTCAGCCACTCCAGCACCTCATCCTCATGTTCCTCTTCTATGTTGTAATGCCTCCTCTCCCGTTCTCGCATCTGCCTCTTCCTCCCTTTGGCAGGACCATATGGGCCCTCATCAAAGGGGCTTCCAGGTTGTAGGGGCTGCTCCTCCACACCACCACCACCACCAGCAGCAACAACAGTAGTAGCAAAAGCAGGACCAGCAGGACCAACAGCAGCACCACCACCAGCAGGACCAGCAGCACCAGCAGGACCATGAGCAGCAGCAGCAGAGTAAGCACCAGCAGCGCCAGCAGCACCAGCAGGACCACGAGCAGGACCAGGAGCACCAGCAGGACCAGCAGGACCAGGAGCAGCAGCAGGACCAGGAGCACCAGCAGGACCAGTAGGACGAGGAGCAGTGCCAGCAGAGTAAGCACCAGCACCAGCACCAGGAACAGTGCCAGCAGAGTAAGCACCAGCAGAAGCACTACCGCCAGAAGCAGCATCAGCAGAGTAAGCACCAGCAGAAGCACCACCGCCAGAAGCAGCATTAGCAGAGTAAGCACCAGCAGAAACACCACTGCCAGAAGTAGCATCAGCAGAAGCCCCAGCCCCAGAAGAGTGAGCCCGGGCTGCAGAAGCCCCAGCAGAAGCAGAGTGAGGGCCAGGGGGTGGGAGGGTGGCCCTGTCCCTCTTGCCAGGGCTGGCAGCAGATGGCTGAGGCTTTCTCTTCTTCCCCATGGTTGTGAGGTTGCTGGCTGGCTCTGCTGGCAGGCAGGCTGGCAGGTAGGCTGGCAGGCAGGCCCGAGAGCTGTGTCTGGAAGCAGGTCTTTCCTCTGAATGGTGACCTGCTTGGGAGCTGCTTCCCTTTATATCCACGGGGCTGACGCAATGCATCCTCCCCGCATGCGCAGTGAAAGCTAGGCATCCGCTAGGCATCCGCTAGGCTTCCGCTAGGCATCCGCTAGGCATCCGCTAGGCTTCCACTCTGCATCCGCTTCATCTGCTCGGCATCCACTCTTCATCCGCTGTATCCATTCCGCGTCTGCTTTGCTGCGCTCCCCCGGAAGCCTTGCGGATGTGCCATCCGCTCCCATCCGCTTCCATCCGCTAGGCTTCCATGGAGCATCCACTTTCCATCCACCCTATGTCCTCTCCCCGTCCGTTCCTTTCTGTGTTGTCCACTCTGGTTATGCAAATTTTTGCCCCTTTTGAGAGCGAATAACAACGGATGGAACATTTTTCTCGTCCGCTGTGTCCTTTTTACAAACATTTTGCATCCGTCCGCCAATGTGACAGGGCCTTAAGTGTTTTGCTGAGTGCTGTGTATCAGGGGCACGGGTGGCCAGCTATTTCTTTGCTCTTGGTTGCCCCTCACTGATAACAAGGTCCTCATAAATTTCATGCAGAAATTGGTGCCATTCCAATTTCTTCTTGAACATATTATTCAGATTTGCAGCAAACAGGACATATAGGGAAAAACATGAGAGAGGAAAGTGTGTGACTATTTTATAGCCTTATAGCCTAGAATGAGCCTAAAAGGATGGAGATCCTGTTTTTGTTCAGGATTTGCAGTATTTTGAAGCAAAATAATTATAGCTTTCTTATAGTCTTCTACTGATCATCTGGAGCTCTTATTGGTTTAGGGCCTTCCCTGTTTTCTGTATTCTGAAATAGCAAAGTTGGTGATATATTTCCCTTAGAATTTTTTCCTGAAGATTAATGTAGGAGGATTGTGATTTGGAACCCTTCTCAGAAAACATATCCTAGTAATATTAGCTGTAGCTGATAATTGCAGCCAGCATCCAAAATGTTTATCTTCTCCTTGGTGAACTGCTTGTCTAGTAGCCCATCCAAACTAGTTCAGTATAAAAGTTAAATGGAACAAGTAGGTACACAGGCTTCTGAACAGGAGTAGTTAAGAGAAGAGTAATTGTTCCCACCATTCCACAGCTCATATATCTCAAAACATTCATTTGGTCCCATGAAATTGTCTTCAGGATTAGAGCAGTTTTTCATCCGATTCTCTAGTATTAGTTATGACTCACTGAACAATTATGAGAAAAGCTTCTCCTCAAGCAGCTGATAAGAGGTAATGATGGTTGAACAAAGTAAAAGTGTATGGAGTGCATTAGTCTGAAAACAATGGGAACATTTTGCATGGGATCAAAGTCTTCTCAGACAAATAAGGTCTGAAAGGCAAGATTGTGAAGGAAAGAAAAGTGCTACAATCCCATTGTACTTTCCATGATTTTCTAAATGAGGAATTGCAACATTTCTTGACAATCACATACACAGTTTATGCATTTAAAGAAGGAATTGGGATAAGTTGCCTTTGACCTTGGCAATGTCCAGGCTTTCCAAATTTGCTGAATCAAAGATCAGGGCCCACCAACACAAAAATGGGCCATAGGAATCAACAGTCACAGAGTCCTGTGAAGGGACGAATCACTTTGAAGGAGAATCCATAATTAAGCTGCATGATGATTTTATTTTCCTCAGCTCCCCTTCACAAAGTGTCAACTCTCCTTAAGACAAGGTCTTCCTTGTATTCAACTAAAAAGTGAGTGAGGATGTTAACATAAAGGAGGATAACTATTAAGCATTGCAATTATATTGTCATCCTTCAGTCTCAAGAGACTATGGTATCATGTTCTGAAAAGAGGTCTTAAAACAGCATCTAGTGTGGCTAAAAAGGCCAATTCGAGAGTGGCAATCCCTTCTACACTGAGGACAGATACAGTCCGTCTCCTATCCAGCCCCCGGATTTCACTGGTTCTAGGACTGCCTCTTTGCCTCAGCCTGCCGAATGAGTGTTTTTTTCAAACTGAAGAAGGTCATGCTACATCTTTAGCCTCCAAGCTGAACAATCAGAGGTCAAGGCTTCCCAGCTGTTGATATCTATTCCCAAGGCCTTTAGATCTGTGTTGCAGATGTCCTTTTTTGCAGCTGTGGTCTCCATCTAGGCACTTTCCCTTCATTAATTCTCCATTCAGGAGATCTTTTGGAATCTGACCATCAGCCATTCTCACAACATGCCCAAGCCAGTGTAGACGTTGCTGTTTTAATATTATACACATGCTAAAAATTCTAGCACATTCCAAGATTGTGCTATTTGGAATTTTGTCATGCCGGTTGATGCCAAGAATACATCAAAGACAGTGCATATGAAAGGTGTTCAACTTTCTCTCCTGCCATGCATAAAAGACTTCACTGCAGCACAAGAGTGTGCTCAAGACACAGGCTCTATAGACCTGAATGTATGTTACATCAGCTTATTATTAAGCCATAGTCTCTGTAAGTCTGGAAAATGTGGTGGCCACTTTACCAATACATTTATTCATCTCAGTGTCAAAAGAGAGAGTGTTGGGGATTTTTGAGCCAAGGTACACAAAGTCATGGACAACTCCAGTTCTTGTGCAGAGATTGTAATACAGGGAAGTGAAACCACGTCCTGACCCATGCTGTCCCTACTAACCAATTCAAAAGCCTTCATAAGATCTATGAAAGCTATAAAAAGTGGCTGTCTTTGTTCCTTATACTTCTCCTGCAACAGTCTAAGGGAAAATACCATATCAGTAGTGGACCTGTTGGCTCAGAATCCACACTGTGATTCTGGATAGACTTTCTCTGCAAGCACCTGGAGCCTGTTCAGTATGACACGGGTAAGCAGCTTTGCTACAACACTAAGAAGAGAGATGCTGTGGTAGTTTTTACAATCACCTCTGTCGTCTTTGTTCTTATACAGTGTGATGATATTTGCATCCCTCATGTCCTGCAGCACTCCACCTTCCTTCCAACGAAGACAGAAGATTTCATGCAGTTCAGTGGGGATGATCTCTTTGCAGCACTTCAGAACTTCAGCAGGGATGTTATCCTTCCTGGGTACCTTGCCAGAGGCAAGTGAATCCAGGACACCATTGAGTTCTTTTAAAGTTGGTTTACTGTCAAGCTCCTCCAAAGAGGCAGGCACTCAGTGTTATTTAATGCTTCTTCAGTTACAACATTTTCTCTGGAATATAACTCAGAGTAGTGCTGCACCCAGCATATCATCTGCTGTGCTTGGTCCTGGATGACCTCGCCTGTAGCCGACTTCAGGGGGGCATATTTCTTCGGTACTAGACCTAAGGTCTGCTTGATGCCATCATACATCCCCTTGATGTTGCCTGCGTCATTTATTACAATAATTTCTAAGAAATTAGCATTCCATTCCATTGCAGACAGTATCCAAAATGTTTCTCCTCGGTGAAGTGATTGTCTAATAGCTCATCCAAACTGGTTCAGCATAAAAGCTAAATGGAGCATATAAGCACACAGTCTTCTGAATAGGAGTAGTTAAGAGAAGAGTAATTGTTCCCACCCATTCCACAGCTCATATATCTCAAAACATTCATTTAGTGAATGTGAAATTGTCTTCAGGATTAGAGCAGTTTTTTATCCAATTGATTCTCTAGTATAAGTTATGACTCAATGAACAATTATGAGGAAAGCTTCTCCTCAAGCAGCTGATTAGAGGTAATGATGGTTGAACGAAGCAAAAGTGTATGGAGTGCATTAACAATGGGAACATTGTGCACGGGATCACTGTCTTCTCAGACAAATAAGGTCTGAAAGGCAAGATGTTGCCTTGTGAAGGAAAGAAAAGTGCTACAATCCCATAGTACTTTCCATGAGAAGAGTAATTGTTCCCACCCATTCCACAGCTCATATATCTCCAAACATTAATTTGGTCCCATGTGAAATTGTCTTCAGGATTAGAGCAGCCCTTCATCCCATTCTCTAGTATGAGATATGACTCACTGAACAATTAAGAGGAAGACTAGCTGATAAGTGGTAATTATTTTTGAATGAAGTAAAAGTATATGGTGCGCACTAGTCTGAAAATAATGGGAACATTGTGCATGGGATCTCTGTCTTCTCAGACAAATAAGATCTGAAAGGCAAGTTGTTACCTTGTAAAGGAAAGAAAGTACTACAATCACATGGTACTTTCTATGATTTTCTAAATGAGGCATTTGTTGACAATCATGTAAGTATCTGCAGCTAAAGAAGGAATGGGGCTAAGTTGCCTTTGACCTTAGCAATGTCAAGGCCTTCCCACTTTGCTGATTCAAAATCAGTGCCCACCAACATAAAATAGGAATCAACAATCATAGAGTCAAATAAATAGAGGAATGAACTTGAAGTAAAATCCATAATTAAGCTGCATGATAATTTTATTTTCCTCAGCTCCCCTTCACAAAAGGTCAACTCTCATTAAAACAAGGCCTTCCTTGTATTCAACTAAAAAGTGAGTGAGGATGTTTGTTTACATAAAGGAAGATAACTGTTAAAGCATTGCAATAATTTCTAAGAATTTGGCATTCTATTCCATTATAATCAACAGTAAAAAAAATGTGGTAATGACTTTATTATTATTTTTTCCAATTACAGATGGCCCTGTTTTCTTCTGAATCATTCAGCTGAACTAAAAAGAGACAGGAGCTGAATCTCAAGAGCAACTCAAGGATTTACGGATGCAAAGAGGATGTAAAATGTTAAAAAAAGCTTGCCATCCATTGGAAAACACTATGCATCCATTGTGTACTCATTGCAGATGTGTTTTATACGCTCTATCCATCGAGCATCCGTCCACTGCGATTTCATCCACACAAGAAGTTTTGAGCTGCACAAAACTTTGTGAACGGATGAACTTTCCACCGTGTACGATGTATATCCGTGACATATGAGCAACAAACATTCTATGTCTGTTATCATCCATTAAACGTCCGCTGTATCCTCTCTGCATCCTCTGGGCATCCTTGCAACTCACATCCGCTGCAGCTGAAAATGGAAAGAGGGAGGAAAGAAAAGGTACATGGAATGTCTATACATCGTTAGTAGCACGGAAATAGAAAGGATGCGCAGTGAACGGTTTGCATCCGATATACATCCGCGCGGCATCCCCTTTCTTTCCTTTAGGCGTACGTGATGCATCTGCTTCATCTGCTATGCATCCGCTTCACAATTATCCCCCGTAACCCCTTCGGAGGTGTCATCCCCTTCCATCCACTTTCATACGCTAGGCTTCCGATGAACATCCGTTTAACATCCCCGCTACATACTACCTACGTTCCTTCTTTTCTGTTGTAA
>BLBF01000036.1:753166-780179 GCA_015471245.1 Laticauda colubrina
ATCATTCAGACATTTCAACATTGTATCATTTCACGTGTAATCATTAAGCTTCTGTCTTCTCAGTGACCTTTTACAGGGCACGTACAGGGACAAGGAGTCAAATATTTGCAAGAAATGGTTTATTCACTTGGGATTACATTGTCTGGCAGGCAGCTTGGTAAAGAAGAATATCCTGATCAAATATAATTCCTGCCATCCTGTCTGTCCTGATATCCTGCTGTTTTCTGAGTCATTGTTAAATTTGTATATTCCGTCTGACCTAGGCTTAACCTAGGTTCTGAGTAAACAATCACCCTCCTTTGAAAAAGCATAATAAAAGAGCTTGTACCCAGCCATTCTGGGCGCACTCATCTCGAGGAACTTCGTCTCCTGTCGTTTTTTCTCTCCTTCGCTCCCTGTCATGAGGCGCCCATCTGATGCGGGATAGCAGATACCGCACTTTTCTGTTCTGTTTATGCAAATTTTTGCCACTTTTTGGAGCTGATGACAATGGATGGGAGCCACCCCCGAAATTTTGCTCGTCCGCTGTGTCCTTTATTAATATGTTTTGCATCCATCAGCCAGTGGGACTGGGCCTTAAATCAATGTTTGCTGCCAATCTAAACATGCTGGTTCCAATGTTCCCACAATTTTTAGACTCAGAATTTCCATGCATCCTCATCCTCAAGTCCTTTGCTTTCTGACTCGAGAGATGTGTCTCATTGAGAACTAAACATACACACACATAGAGAGAGACATACAAAATATACCAGTTTCTCACCTCATAAATCCCAGTTTTTGCCTCTGAAAGGAAGCACTGTGATAATGGTTATAGTACACTTGAAACACTGAAGAATAGAAAGGAAATCTGGAACATTTCCAGATATTGCTGGCATGATATAATAGGAACCAGGAATTTCTTCTCCATTAGAAAAGAATGAAACATTTGGAGGAAGAAAAAATGATGAGGGTATGGACTTCCTTTCCATTAACACTGGAGGAAATATGGTCTGTGGTGACCCATGGATTCATTGCCTCTTTACTGTCCATATAAAACTATGGGTGGAATGGAATGACAATGAGACATAATATTTAGCAGATGAACCTGTGGCTGCAGAACCGGGAATAAGATGACTTCATAAACTAACCCTGATAATTAAAAGTTATTAGATCTATTCAAATCCTGCTTTCCTCCCAAGTAGAAAACATCTACACAGGTTGCACTGTATGACATTTTGTGAGTTACTATCTACAGAAAGATAAAAAAAATAATGGAAATATTTCATCATATCAATAAATTTCAAATTATTTCCAATTGTTTAGGGAAAGCAAAAGGAAATACTCCTCATAATGACATGGCAAAAACATCATCTTCTACATTCCTGCCTGATGGAATCTGGATTATAGAAGTTTTAAAAACATGAAAAAATCTTTTTAAAATAATCTGGCTTTACAAATGATTGTATTTGCTCTTCTGTGTCTCAAACTCATTGAAACATTCTTGGAATATTGAGCAATCCTAAATTGCATTAATAGAGGGATACAATCAAGATCAAGTGAGGTACTAATACTATTCTATAAAGCCTTAGTAAGACCACACCTAGAGTACTGCATCCAGTTTTGGTCATCACATTATAAAAAAGATGTTGAGATTGTAGAAAAAGTACAGAGAAGAGCAATCAGGATGATTAGGGGACTGGAAACTAAGGCATATGAAGAATGGTTACAGGAACTGGGGCTTGGCTAGTCTAGTGAAGAGAAGGACTAGGGGAGACATGATAGCAGCTTTCCAATATTTGAGGGTCTGCCACAGAGAGGAAGGGTTCAAGGTATTTTCCAAAGCCAGACAGACTCGAAACCCAGACAAGGAACAATGGATGGAAATTGAACAAGGGGTGATTTAACTTGGAAATAAGGAGAAACATTTTGCTTCTTAAATATTCTCTTGATCACATAATTTCTCATAATACATCTGGACTATTTCTTTTTTTCTTCATTCCCATAGCAAAACATTCTTTGTTCATTTATTAATGCTTATATCAGAGGTCTGATAATAACTTATACAAGAAGAAGGAATATCAAAAAAGACAAGCACAACAGATCTTAGAAGAGGATTACAAGAAACTGGAGGAAAAATGACAAAGATAACCACAAAAAAAATCTTAAAAGTCAAATGGAAATGGTTAAGAATAAAATGGGGCTGATGGAAAAAGATCTGGCACAAAAAAATAGGAGAGCCAAACAGAATTTTTTCAAAAATGCAGATAAACCAGGTAGATGGCTCACATAAATTGAAAAGGGAGAGAGAATCAAAAAGGATAGCACAATTAATAAATGAACAAAGAATGTTTTGCTATGGGAATGAAGAAAAAAAGAAATAGTCCAGATGTATTATGAGAAATTATGTGATCAAGAGAATATTTAAGAAGCAAAATTTAAACAATATTTGCAAAAAGCAGAACTACCTGTCACTTTCCAGGGAAAATTCATTCATTTCAGTAACTCCAAGACATACGCCATCTCAAAATACTTTTATAAGAACAGTACCTGGCACATATATTGGGGAAATCCAGAGCTAAATATTCTCGGCTTCCCCATAAAGTCCCAAGCTACAACCTATCCCCTTTTCCTTCATCACCAGATCATGTCCACCAATCCCAAAGTAAGTTCTAATTCTTCCTGTACCACACTCTGTAACCTTGAACTATCAAAATAATATATTTTGTCTTCTAAGAGTTACTCAATTGACATCTCCCCCTCCCACTTTCTTCAACAATGTGGCAGCGATGAATTCGATAGCTGACACTACCCAAAATACCTGATGAAATTAAGATAATGTTTGAAAGGAAAATAACAATGATGGAACTTGTTCCATTTGGAAATAAGGTGCGTGAGAATGAGTTCCAACAAACAGCTCTTTATTAAAACAGTATAGTGACTTGTAATGGAACATTTGCCCAAGCCGCGGCAGCCCTTCTTATAGTGGCTTGATCGTGGCTTGTGGCCAATGACAGTTGTTCAAGTGTTCCCGCCATCAGGCAGGCCAATTGGAATGGTGCTTAACTGACCAGTTCAAGAACGGCCTATTCGGCCAATCAGTTTAAGATATTTGGAGTCTACCAAGTTCTATACACAACACCCCTCCCCTTTTGGTTTCGTCCAACATGCGTAATATAGTCACGCAGGTAGGTAGGGCTTTTGTGGGTCCTAGTTGACCTGTGCAGCTCAGTCTCAGCGTGGTCCTCAGACAGTATGGACAGGATCACTTTCTCTCCATGTCTTCTCCATGGAACCTCCTGGAAGGGTGAGTCAGCCTTGCCGCTCCCACCTGAGTTTCTTGGGCTGGTTGAGGTGGCTCCGCCGTTCCTTCCTGGTTTGTCTGGCCTGGTCGAGCTGGCCTGTCTGTCTCCTTCCAGGAAGGCCTCGCCTCACTCTCCTGCTCCCGGACTTCTTCTCTGGAGGTTGTGTATAGGTAAGCACTCTTTTTGTTTCATTTGGGATTCTAGTTCGGGTTTGTGCAGTGATTGTTGTCATGTTATTGGAGGTTCCTCACTCCCTTTTTTATTACTTTGTGTTTCCCCCCCCCCTCGGTTGTTTTTGGCTCATTTATTGGTGTCTGCAGCAGTGGTGTAGTGTTCCGTTCCAATGTTCGAGAGCGAAGCTGGTCGATGTGCTGCTTCCATGTTCTGCCATTGTCTAGTGCAAGTCGGTATGACCAGGGCCCTGTGACTTGGGTAACTGTGGCTGGAAGCCCATAATGGGTCCCCGGTAAGGTTCTTAGTGTAGACTAAATTGCCAATATCAAAGGAGCGATATTTACTGGAGGAGTCAGGGGGGTTGTCACACGTATAGGTGGGGTGCGGTCTATCAAGGTAGGAACGCAATTTTCTACCCATGAGGAGTTCTGCTGGGCTTTTATTAGTGGTTGTGCTAGGGGTGATATGTTGAATAGTTAATAGTTTGTTAAGTTTATCTTGGCCACCCCCATGTCCATTTTTTCTAGGGCCTCCTTAGTATAACGAACCATGCGTTCGGCCCATTCATTAGAAGCCGGATGAACCGGTGCTGTCAGGGCATGTCGGATGCCCTGTGCAGCCAAGTATTGCTCAAAAGCTAAAGTGTAAACTGGGGCCCATTGTCTGAGACCACTACATCTGGCAGTCCATGTATAGCAAAAAGTTTGTTTAACTGTTTTATGACTGCTTCCGTAGTAGTGGAGGCCATAAGGATAACCTCTAACCAGTTCAAGTAGGCGTCAACGATTACAAAATAGGTGTTCCCTTTCATTAGCCCAGCAAAGACAATATGCAGTCTCGACCATGGGCCTCTGGGAGTTTCCCATTCCATACTGGTGCCAGTGGGGGGGGGGGGGTAGGCCATGATTTTTGGCAGTCATGGCATGTTTCCATCCATCGTTCAATGTCTTTGTCCAGCCCTGGCCACCAGATGTAACTCCTGGCCAGGGCTTTCATTTTGACTATGCCCGAGTGTCTCTCGTGCAACATGCACAACACTTCTTCCTATAACTTTTTGGGGATTACCACCCTGTCCCCCCACAGTATACAACCTTTATCAATAGACAGTTCAGTCTGTCAGGTGCGAAAAGGTTTAAAAGTCTCACCTCTATTCTCATCTGGCCAGCCCTTACCTACCCAATGCAAGATTCAAGCTGTCAGCAGGTCTTTCACGGTAGCTTTAGCAATGTCCGCTGTGGTTAGTGGCAGATTTGGCCATGACTTGATTTGGAGAGTGGAGACGGTGGGAGCTGGGTTGCCTTCTATGTCGGGCAGCGGGGAACGGCTCAAGGTATCTGCATGGGTATTGGTCTTTCCTGGCCAATGGATGAGTGTGTAATTGTATGCAGCAAGGAATTCTGACCACCTCATCATTCTTGACGACAGAATGTTCAGGATTGGTTTGTTTCCTGCTAGGATCCCTAGCAGGGGTTTGTGGTCAGTGATAATTGAAAATATCCCCCCATATAGGTCTTTGTGGAATCTTTTGATGCCTGCAATGATTGCGAGGGCTTCTCGGTCGAGTTGGCTATAGTTCCTTTCAGATTTTGACAGTGTTTTGGAAAAGAAGGCAATTGGTGCCTTTCTGCCGTCTGGTAGCTTATGATCCAGGATGGCACTGATTCCAAAAGGTGATGCATCACAGGTGACCATCAATGGCAAAGTGTTGCTGTACTGAATCAAAATGGTGTTAGAAGTTAATAAGTCCTTAATGTTCTGGAATGCTGCTTGTTCCTGGTGGCCCCATTTCCAGACAGTTTTTTTTGTCTAACAGCCGATGTAAAGGTTCTGCTATGGTTGCTTTTTTGGGCAGGAAGACATTGTAGAAATTAATGAGACCTAAGAATGCTTGTAAGTCAGTTTTGTTCTTAGGTCTGGGTCCGTCTTTGAGTGCCTTTATCTTCTTTTCAGTGGGGTGTTTCCCTTGCTCATCTATAAGGTAGCCTAAAAATTCGACCTGATCGGTGGCTAGTTTACATTTTTCTCTTTTGACTTTAAGCCCTGCTTCTCTCAATCTTTGCAAAACTTCTTTTAGTCTATTTTCTAATTGTTGTGCATTTTTTGCTAATACTAATACATCATCAAAATAAGGGATGACTCCTTTGATTCCATTTAGAAGGCACTCCGTGAGGCTTTGGAAGACGCCCGGGGCAACGCTAATGCCAAATTGAAGTTGCACTTGAATGCCCCTCTGTGAGTAACTATAGTCTGTGCCTCTGCAGTCTTGGGGCCAACTGGTTGCTGTTCATACACTTGTACAAGATCAAGTTTCGCAAAAACTTTTCCTCCCCCTAATGAGTGCAATAGGTGTTGCACTACCAGTACTGGGTACGTGCTTTGTTGGAGTGCATGATTTAGGATTGCCTGATAGTCTCCACAGATGCGCACTGACCCATCTGCTTTGACAGGAGTCACGATGGGTGTTTCCCACCTGGCATGGTCGATTGACTCTAACACTCCTTATGCAATGAGTTTGTTAAACTTCTCATCTATTTTTGGCTTTAAGGCAAAGGGAACGCATCTGGCTTTGAGCCTGATGGGAACTATCTTTGGGTCTAGGCTGAATGATATTGGGGTCCCCTTGTACTTGCCTAGGGTCCCGTCGAAAACATCCCAGAACTCTTCCAGCAGGCTCTCTTCCCAGTTGGCTGCAATGATGCTGTTGATCCCAGTTACTCCAATTCCCAGAGGCGCAAACCATTTGATTCCCAGCAAGCTAGGGTGATCACGGTCGATGATTGTCAGGGGCAGCACTTCAGCATGGTTTTTAAATTCTACTAGGAAATGTCCAAGGCCCACCACCAGGATTCGGTTTCCCTAGTAGTCTTTTAATATCAATGTTTGCTGTTCCAGTTCTCTTTGCTTGATGTCTGGTATCAGGTATCTGATAGTGTTCCAAGATACCATTGACAGGTATGATCCAGAGTCTACTTCCATCTCACAGGGCTTTCCTTCAATTTTCACATTTATTCAGACCTTTTGCTGCCCTGGCATTTCCGATGGTTATTGTTTGGTGTGTTTCTTTTCTGTCATTTCTGCTCTCTCAGCTCCATCTGCTTCCGGCTTGTCTCTCTTCGTTTCTGGGGGAGGGGGGTGCTGCCATGTCTTTTTGGACTATAACTCTTTTTGTTCCAGCAATGTGCCCCTGTTTTTCACAACATCTGCAAATGGCATCTGAGAACCTGCATTCTGAATGCGGGTGATTTCCTCCGCATCCAGCACACTGGAATTCTCGCCTGCTTCTTCCTTTTTCCTGCCATTTTCTTTCCAACTGAAGCCTATGTATGTCTTCATTGTCGTTATCAGTGTCACTTGGGGAGTTGAGATCTTCATGGTGGGTGGTCACTGTGGCCTGTTTCTTGCTTTCTTCCACCCTCTTTTTTCTGGGTTGATTTGACGGATTTGGAATGGAGTTTATCTGGTGCATAGTGGCTACGGACTTCTTGGCTGCTTCAGCGGTGGTGGCTTCTGCGATGGCCTTGGCCACTGTGATATTCGGTCTGTTTAGCAGCTTGCTTTGGAGTGTAGCGTACTTCAATCTGAGGACCACGCGGTCCCTCATGGCCTCGTCCATGTTCTGGAACTCACAGGCTCCTCCGATGTGTCTTAGGGCTGCTATGAAATCCCCGATGCTCTCGTCTTCCTGTTGGTCTCATTTATAAAATTCATGCCTTTTGATTGGGTTGGAGACCACAGTCACATAATGGGCTCATAGCATTCTGTTCAGTTCAGGCCATGCCATCTGCTTCATGTCTCTCGGTTTAGCTAGCGCCTTGGCCATTTTGAAAATGGCTGGCCCACAGTGCGTGATGAATACAGCTCTCTTCCTCTGGTCAGTTATCTCCTGCAGCTCGTTGCTTTCTAAGAACATCAGAAAGCAGTCATTGTACGACTCTTCTTCAGCTGGGTTGAACAGTGTGGACGGCGCATTGTTACTGGCCATCTCGGTCACTCAGTTCTGGTTGCCGCATGCTTTGGTCTCGCTCTTCTATGATGATCCCACCTTCATCACCAGTGTTCCGTTTGGAAATAAGTTGCACGAGACCGGGTTCCAACAAACAGCTCTTTATTAAAACAGTATAGTGACTTGTAACAGAACATTTGCCCAAGCTGCAGCAGCCCTTCTTATAGCAGCTTGCTCACGGCTTGTGGCCAATGACAGTTGTTCAAGTGTTCCTGCTGTCAGGCGGGCCAACCGGAATGGCGCTTAACTGACCAATCCAAAAACAGCCTATTCGGCCAATCAGTTTAAGATATTTGAAGTCTACCAAGTTCTATACACAACAGAACTGACAGTGGTGAAATACTGGGAAAGCACCAGGCACAGATAGGCTATCAGCAAAAACTTTACAAGACATGACAGGAATCTTTCAGCACTACAATGCTTGAAGTAATTAATGAAGTCTTGACAAAAACTAAAAAACTAACTCATGGACAGAGGCATATATTACTCTTATACCAAAAGAAGATACTGATTTACAACAGATAATAAACTATAAACTGATATCTCTGTTGAATGCAGATTACAAAACATTTGCCTCAATAATGGCAGAAAAACTTAAAAGGTATTTAACTATTTTATACATACAGATCAAAATGGATCCTTCCCAAAGAAAAGACAAAATTGAATACATTGGAATACTATGAAGCACATCCAGAGAAGCAAATGGCCTTGGTGTTCTTAGATGCAAAGAAAGCTTTTGACAATGTAAGTTGGCAATTTATGTTGCTGCAAATGGAAGAGATGGGCTTTGAAGAAAGATTTATTAAAACAATTAAGGCAATACATTATAAACAATCAGCAAAGATAATGTAAATGGTGATTTGATGGATAATATCAATATTAAAAAAGAAACTAGGCAAGGAGGTCCTTTGTCGCCATTGTTATTTGTACTGACTCAGGAAAAACAAAGTATTGATGGATAGACTAAATATCCAGAGCACTAAAAAAGGTGAAATACCTGGGAATACCATTGACAGTGAGATGTGGAACACTTAAGAAAGACAACTATTATATACTAAAACAACAAATTGAGACAGACTTAGAAAAATTGAAGAATTTACAACTATCCTTAACAGGGAGAATATCCACAATTAAAATGAATATACTACCAAGGATATCATATTTGTTTCAGAAGATATCAATAAAATTAGGGAAGGAATACTTTGAGGATTTAAATGAAATGATGTTGAAATATATATGGCAGGGAAAGAAGACAAGAATTAAACTAAAATTGTTACAGGGCATGAGAATGAGAGGAGGTTTTGGATTACCCAATTGGGAATTATATTACCTGACAGTAATATTGATGTGGATGAAAGAATGGATTGTTTTGAGAAATACTAGACTATTAATATTGGAAGGTCATGATCTGAAATTGGGGTGGCATGTATTTTTATAATATAAGGAAAGTAAAGTGCATGGATATTTTTGGAGACATTATACTCGAGATGCCTTATTATCAACATGGGAGGAAATAGGGGAACAACATTATTTGAAAATATCAGTCTGGTTATCAACAATAGAGGCATTTGTGTATCCAAATGTTTTTAAAATGGAACATATTGTTAGATATAGTGAAATCTAAAATGAAAAGGGTGAACTCAAAACAAAGCATGAACTAGAAGAACAAATCATAAATATGAATTGGTATTCTAGATATGAAAAAGTGAGATAGATGGGTTTTATAAAGAATTGACTGAACTAGATAAAATCTGAAGAGAAGATGATTAAAAAAAAATATGGTTACTTGTCAGGAGTGAGATTACAAGAAGAACAAGTTAAAGAAATGATTGGGAGAAAATTTTTGGATATGGGATAGATTTGGATAAATGGCAGAAATTGTGGATTAGAAACTATAAATTAACAATGTCAACAGCTTATAAAGAGAACTTGTGTAAGATGTTTTACAGGTGGCATTTACCCCTGGCAAGAATAGCAAAGATGTTGAAGGACAAATTGAGAGAAATGTTGGAAATGTCATCAGATACCTGGATCATATTACCATATGTGGTGGACATGTGCAGAAGCTAAAAGATATTGGACTAAAATACACACAGGGTTGGAAAAAAAGATAAAACAGCACAAAGATTTAAAGCCTGAGATATTTTTATTGGGGATTTTACCTGAAGGTTTTAGTAAAGAAATAACATACTTGATTATTAATGTTTTAATTGCAGCTAGACTTGTATTGGCTCAAAATTGGAAAAATGAGAAAATTCCGAAGGAGGACAATTAAGAAAATAATGGAATGTGCAGAAATGACTACATTACCATTAGCAATTAGAGAACAAGAAGAAAAGGAGTATTATAAAATTTGGGATTTATTTTATCAATAGGAGATAAAAGAATAATTATAACATAATTGAAGTATTATGTAAGAGTAATGATGTACCATAGATGATTATTTTTGAATAAGTTACAATTTGGATATAATTTACTAAGAGTTGAGATTTGCTTTTAAAAATAGCTTGGAATTGAAATTAAAATTTTAATGATATTATAATAATGATATGATATGGAATGTTAATCAGAATATAATATGAATGTAAAGAGGAAAGGATTATAGATATTGTGCACATAATATATGTACCAAACAGAAACATTGTACAATTGAAAGGTTTTATTTATTGTTTTGTTTTCTATAAATATAAAAAACTTTTAAAAATGATTTTAAAAATCATTGAAGTGTCACCAATGCCATCATGTACCAAAGTCCCCCTGAAGGGGATCCAGATAATCTATTTCATCTCACGTCCTTTGCAAGCATTTTCTCAATCAGTTTCCTCAAAAGAGGGAAGTTAGATACTGAATGAAAATGTCCCAGTACAGTGTGATTCAAAGTCAATTTGACAAAGGCTGAAAAGATTCTTTTACACACCCCTGCAGAAGGCTCTCAGAGCCACCTTCACTCAAGAGAGCATGTCACCTGAAATAAGACCATGGAACAACTATCTGCAGATGCAATGAGTATGCAGAAATACTGACACTTTACCACCCTTACTAACACAAGATAGGCTTTATAGCAGTTCTAACCAATGTTTAGTTGGCTCCAGTCTTTATTAAGCACCAGCAATGCTCTAGACATCTCTTTTCTCTTTTCAGCAGCCTCAATTCTCAGTGAACCTTGAGAAGTGATGGAACTTTTAGAAGGGAATGGTCACATGGGTATCATGTGATCCTTGAGTGCCCCCCCCCCCATTTGAAGCAGTGACCAAGGCTTTAATTGGACTGTGTGGAATAATTTTCAACTCTACCTGAAACCCTTGGTTTGGTTGTCCCTCAGTGAAAACAAGATCCTCATAAATTTCATGCAGAAATTAAGGCTTGGTGCCTTTCCAAATTGTTTCTTGAACATATTGTTCAGATTTGTGGCAAGCAGGACATATAGGGGAAACATGAAAGAGTATGCAAGTTATTTTATTTCCTTATAGCCTAGAATTATTCAGATGGAGACCCTGTTTCTTTTGAGGATTTGCAGCATTTGAAGCAAAATACATATAGCTTTCTTATAGTCTTCTGTTGATTATGTGAAACTCTGATTGGTTTGGGGTCTTCCCTGTTTTCTGCATTCTGAAGTTAAGCATAGCAAATTTAGATATATTTCCTTCAGAATGTTTTTTTTCCCAAAGATTAGAGAAGGAAGATTTTGGCTTGAGAACTTTCTCAGAAAGCATATCCTAGTCATGATGGCTGTAGCTGATAATTGCAGACAGCATCCAAAATGTTTATCTTCTCCTCGGTGAAGTGATTGTATAATAGCCCATCCAAACTGGTTCAGCATAAAAGCTAATTTGAGCATATAAGGACATAGACTTCTCAATAGGAGTAGTGAAGAGAAGAGTAATTGTTCCCACCCATTCCACAGTTCATATATCTCAAAACATTCATTTGGTCCCATGTGAGATTGTCTTCAGGATTAGAGCAGCTTTTCATCTAATTCTCCAGTATAAGTTATGACTCAATGAATAATTATGAGGAAAGCTTCTCCTCAAGCAGCTGATAAGAGGTAATGATGTTTGAACAAAGTAAAAATGTATGGAGTGCATTAATCTGAAAACAATGGAAACATTGTGCAAGATGTTGCCTTGTGAAAGAAAAAAAGTTCTACAATCACGCAGTACTTTCTATAATTTTCTAAATGAGATATTCCAACATTTTTGGACAATCACATACACAATGTATGTATTTAAAGAAGGAATTGGGCGAGGGAAGGCGGAGCTACGTCTCGGTGTTACAGCTGCGATCTCGGGGCTCTGAGATCTCAGCTGATATTTTTGCCTCTGGTCGGTTCTAACGGACCTAAACTGTCCCGTAGAGACGGGGATTGTGAAGGGCACAGTCCCAGGATCCCAGAGATATCGCAAAATCTCTGGTTTGATCCGGGAGAAGCCCTTTTGCTGGAAGCAGAAAGGCAGCCTCTAAAGCTGCTGAAGTCGGGACAACTCCGGAAAGAAAGGGATTTAAATGAGCGTGTATCGGTTGGGTGAGAAATTCTTTTGCATTATAAATTGATTAAGACTTGAAAGGACATCCTGAACAAAGAAGAAATCTGTGACTTTATTTTTCTTTTGACTGAACCTGGGTTGAGCGGCGTTTAAGTGATGTCAAATTGAGACTTGGATTTTTTTTTTCTTATTTTCTTTGAGGACTTTAAGGTGACTTTGTAGGTAACCGGATTGAATTTTCTCTTATATATATTTTTATTTTTCACTTGATTTTTATTTTTTATCTTTTTAACTTTCTTTTTAGGATAGAGGCTCCCTTTGACTATCTTTTTCTTTTGTTTGAGTTCTTTATAAACATTTTTTCTTTTGGCTGGGGGGGGGAAAGAGTATTTAGAGATGCTGTAACACTGCCAACTAGAGGCTTGAAAATATTTTATTTGAATTGGGGAGAAAAGCACTTCTTTTCAAGGACATTTTAATGTGATAAGATAGAGGGAGAATACAGTAAAATATTATTACAGGTGCTCTCTTGGACTCTTATCAATATTTCAACATTTGAGGTTTGGCTTTGAAGCTGCTGGAGAAGACAGTCATAATAAGAGCCTTGGATAAAGAAATAAAGTGCAGTGTACAGTGCATATATATATATATATATATACTTTTGAAACTCCTACTCGCCAGCCTTTTTGGTTAATTTTAACTCTAGCATTTTTGCTTTTTATTTCAAAGGGAAAGCCTCAGAGTTTTTTCTTTTTTCTTCTCTTTCTTTGCTTCTTCCATCTATTTTAATTGGATTAGGGTCTAGAAGAACCTGAAGACCTTTCTTTTTCCTTTTTCCTTTTTTCTTTTTTGGCTTTGGGCTTTTTACTATTGGATTTTTTCTTTTTCTTTTTGATTTTTTGGACTATATTTGGTTACTATACCAGCTGGATTTAAAGTCAAAGAGAGCTTGAAGACTTGGAAATATTAAAATGAGCAGGAAGCCAAAATCATTCGGCGTTTTTGCTTCTACCTCTGCTTCCCCACCACTTGAAGGACAACTTTCAATTCAGACAATGTTGAAGCAAGATAAGGAACAAGAAAAAGTAAATTTACAGATGATTATGCAAGGAATTCAAGATATTAAGATAAAAATAGATACCATGGACAAAAAAATAGAGAAATCTGATGAAAATTTTAAACAAATGTGCGGTATCTGCTATCCCGCATCAGATGGGCGTCTCATGATAGGGAGCGAAGGAGAGAAAAACGACAGGAGACGAAGTTTCTCGGGATGAGTGCGCCCAGAATGGCTGGGTACAAGCTCTTTTATTATGCCCATTCAAAAGGGGGGGGGTCACTATCATTGTTATTCAGAGCCTAGGTCAAGCCCAGGTCAGGCAGGTTATGCAAGGCTTAGATAAGGCAAAATACCAAGTCAGACAAGATGGCACGATCTACAATTTGATCAAGACATTCCTGCATGCCAGTCGATGTAATCTCAAAGTGAATACTTGACTCCTTGTCTCTGTACGTGCCCTGTAAAAGGTCACTGAGGAGACAGAAGTTCAATGATTACACGTGAATGATACAATGTTGCAAATGCCTGAATGATACATAGTTGTATTGATACACATTTGCAAACACATAAATGATACATAGTTACAACACAAATGATGGGAAAATATGAGGAGAGATTCCAAAAAATTGAGGAAGAAGGAAAACAAAGAGAGGAGAAGATTGGAAATATTGACACTAGATTAACAGTGATAGAACAAGAAAAAAATGGGATGTTGAGGTGGGAGATGGAAAGATCAGAATTTTATCTTAGATTTCAAAATATAGAAGAGGAAAAAGGAGAAAACTTGGCTGTGATAATGATAGAAATATTGGCAGATCTTCTGGAAATTACTGAGGAAAAAATGATGGACGGAGTAGATGAGATATACCGAGTTTATACAAGATATGCGATGAGAAATAAACTACCAAAGGAAGTACATATTAGATTTACTAAAAAATCCATCAGAACACAAATATTACAAGTGGCAAGAGAAAAAGCATTGAAATATAAAAGCAAAGAGATTGTAGTTTTAAAACAAATACCTAGAAGAGTGAGAGAGATGAGAAGAGAATATCGATTTTTGACCAAAATGCTACTGGAAAATGAAGTGAACTACAGATGGCTGATACCAGAAGGACTAATTTTTACGTGGCAAGAGCAGAGACATAGAATTGACTCGATTGAAAAAGCAGAACTTTTTTATGCAGAATTTTTTGGAAGAAAAAAAGAGGTGGCAGAGAAAGAGATCTCATTAATTGAGCTTCTGGAGGAACAACTGGAGATTGAAAAAGAGAAAGGAGTTGCAGGTGGACAGGTAGACAGTAAAGAACAACGTGAAGTGAGAGCTACGAGAGCTGTTAGACCTAAATATAAAGCATAATCATGGAAGAAAAAAAATTGATTACAATGAATATAAATGGACTTAACTCAGCTGTTAAAAGAAGGAAAACTTTTCACAAATTAGAGAAATTAAAATTTGATATAATTTGCTTACAAGAAGTTCATATTAAAAAGCAACATGAGCATTTGTTAGTACAGCCAAAATTAGGGAAAATATTTACTTCTTTGATTCAATGTAAGAAAAGAGGAGTGGTTCTCTATATTAAAGAAGATATTCTAGCAAAACTGATCTACACGGATGAAGATGGAAGAGTATTAATGGTGGAAATAATGGATAATAATAAAAAAATACTCTTGATTGCAATTTATGCTCCGAATGATAAACAAGAAGAGTTTTATAAAAAACTACATATGGAAATAATTAGACTGGACTATGTTAACATAATTATGATGGGAGACTTTAATGGAATTGTGGACAATAAATTGGACTATATAACAACAACAACAAAACAAAATAGAAAGATTCTCCCTAAATCTTTTTTTAAAATGACAGATGAATTAACCTTAAAAGATATTTGGAGGGAAAGAAATGTTAAAACTAAACAATATACTTTTTATTCTAATAGACATTTATCATGGTCCAGGTTAGATATGATTTGGATCTCAACAGAATTAATATCTACTATTCAAGAAACAAATATTGAAATAAGTACTTGGGCAGATCATAGTCCAATGACAATTAAATGGAAGGGACAAAGAAAAAGATCGAGATGGACATTAAACAATACCATTTTAAAGGAGAAAGATTTTATACAATGGATGGAGAAGGAATTGGTCTTTTTTTTTTAAAGAAAATAAAAAAGAAGATACCTCAATACAGAATGTTTGGGATACAATGAAGGCATATGTAAGAGGTTTGATAATAGACTATACAAGAAAAAAGAATATTAGGAAAAGACAAACCTCTAAGGCCTTGGAAGATGAATATATAAGACTTGAAAAAGAATTACAGAAAATACCACAGAAAAAAGATATTAAATTGAAACTGGATGTAATTAAGCATAAAATGGAATTAATAGAGAAAGAAGAACTGGCACAGAAAATTAGAAATTCTAAACAGAATTATTTTGAAGATGCAAATAAACCAGGTAGATGGTTAGCATATAAACTGAGAAAGGAGAAGGAATCAAGAAAAATATTGAAACTAATAGATGATCAAGGTCAAGTTTGTTGTGGTAATAAGGAGAAAAAGGAAATTATTCGAGATTATTATGGACAACTATATAATCAAGAGAATATTGATGAGAAAAAAATTAAACAGTATTTACAGAATGTTAACTTACCGAAGATACCTAAAGAGACTGAAGAAATGTTAGAAAGCAATATAACAATGATGGAACTAAATGAAGCATTTAAAAGACAAAATAATGGGAAAGCACCAGGTCCAGATGGGCTTCCGGCAGAATTCTATAAAAAATTTCAAGAATCATTGAACACTCCATTGTTAGAAATTATGAATGAAGTTATGTTAAAAAAGATGACACCCAAAACATGGTCAGAGGCTTATATTACACTTATTTTAAAGGAAGAGGCTGACCCGTTGCAAATTAAGAACTATAGACCTATTTCCTTATTGAATGCAGATTATAAAATCTTTGCTTCAATCTTAGCAGAAAGACTGAAAAAATATTTAAATAATTTTATCCATCCAGATCAAAATGGATTTCTACCAAAGAGACAAATTAGAGACAACATGAGAGTAATTTTGGATACCTTGGAATATTATGAGGCTCATCCTGAAAAACAAATGGCTTTGATATTCCTAGATGCTCAAAAAGCATTTGACAACGTGAACTGGAGATTTATGTTATTATTATTGGAACAGATGGGCTTTGCCAGAAAATTTATTCAAGCAATAGAAGCCATATATAATAAACAGACAGCAAAGGTAATGATGGAGGGAGAATTTACAGATCTTATTAATATAAGAAGAGGTACAAGACAAGGATGTCCCCTATCTCCTTTGTTATTCGTATTAACTTTGGAAGTGTTGAATAGAAATATTAGAGATGACAAAAATATAAAAGGAATGAAAATTAAAAAGGAAGAATTTAAACTACAAGCTTTTGCTGACGATTTAGCTTTTATTCTGGAAGACCCGTTAGAAACCGCTCCAAAGTTATTGGAAAAGGTAGAGACATATGGTGAGATGGCTGGCTTGAAAATAAATAAAGATAAAACAAAGATTTTGACAAAAAATATGTTGTTGAGACAAAGAGAAGAACTGACAGATCTTTTGAAAATTCAAATTACAAACAAGGTTAAGTATCTGGGGATATATTTGACAGCAAGATGTAGCACATTAAAAGAGAATAATTATATTAAACTTAAACAACAGATAATTACAGATTTGAAGAAATGGGAAAATTTACAATTGTCATTAATAGGGAGAATTTCAACAATTAAGATGAATATTTTACCTAGAATTTTATTTCTCTTTCAAACAATACCAATTAGACTTGGAAAAGACTATTTTGAAGATTTAAATAAAACTATGTTGAAGTTTATATGGCAAGGTAAAAAAGCGAGAATAAAGTTAAAACTTTTGCAAGATGCTAGAAATAGAGGAGGTTTTGGCCTGCCTAATTGGGAATTGTATTATCAAGCTGCAAGTTTGATGTGGGTCAAAGAATGGATAACATTAAGAAAACATAGATTGTTGACATTAGAAGGACATGACTTACTGTTGGGCTGGCATGCTTTTTTATGGTACAAGGGAACTAAAACACAGGGGTATTTCAGAAGACATTATATACGGGAGTCTTTGTGGTTAAATTGGGAGAAGATAAAAAAACAATGTTACTTGAAAATTCCAGTTTGGTTATCGACTATTGAAGCATTTTCCTATCCTATGATCTATAAAAAGGAACAAACAGTTAGATATGGGGAACTGTTGGATGAAAAGGGTGGACTTAAAACGATCCAAAATTTAGAGGAACAAGGTATAAGGATGAATTGGTTTTCATATGCGCAAATACACTCAAGATATCTTGAAGATTTTAAAACGGAAGGATTCTATGATAAACAGACTGATTTAGATAAGATATTGATGGGTACTGATGAGAAAGTGATTAAAAAGTTATATGGTTATTTATTGGGAATTAAGCTAGAGGAAGAATAAGTTAAAGAAACTATGATTGCATGGGGGAAGAATTTTGGATATGGAATTGATTTAGAGCAATGGCAAAAATTGTGGTCTCAAAATTATAAAATGACAATGTCAATAGCATATAAAGAAAACTTGTATAAGATGTTTTACAGGTGGCACCTTCCCCCGACAAGAATAGCAAGAATGTTCAAGAATAAATCTGAAAAATGTTGGAAATGTCATCAGATACCTGGCTCATACTATCATATGTGGTGGACTTGTGAGAATGCTAGAAAATATTGGACTAAAATTCACATGTGGTTGGAAAAAATGACAAAGAAACACATAGACTTGAAGCCAGAGATCTTTTTATTGGGAATTTTACCTGATATATATAATAAAGACTTGAAATATTTGATTGTAAATGTATTAACGGCGGCTAGGATTGTATTTGCTAAAAACTGGAAGAATGAGAAAATACCATTGCAGGAAGAAATTATTAAGAAAATATTGGAATGTGCTGAGATGAGTAGATTGACATTTGAAATTAGAGAACAAGAAGATAAACAATTTTATGCAATTTGGGGTTTTTTTTATCAATGGTTAGATGATAAAATACAATAATAGAGCATTAATATTATATATATGAAGAGTTTTTAGGATTGATTTGTTATGATTATACGACAAATTATAGAATAAACTGTTTGAAGTATTGTTATCTCGCAAAGCATGAATGATTAAAAGTATAGTCAGAAAAAGATTTTTTTTTTTTTTTTTTTTTTAGTAATATTAGAATATGGATTGACAATATGAGTGGTTATGCAATATAATTGTAATTGACACTATAAAATGAATGCACAAAACTGATGAACCAACCAATACACCGGAAGTATATATGAGAGTAGATGTTTTTAATGTTTTGTATGTTTGTTTGTTTGTAGAAAATTAATAAAAACTTTAAAAAAAAAAAAAAAGAAGGAATTGGGCTAAGTTGCTTTTGACCTTGGCAATGTCAAACTTTCCAAATTTGCTGAATCAAAGATCAGGGCCCACCAACACAAAATGGGCCATAGTCACAGGGTCCTGTGAAGGGAGGAATAACTTTGAAGGAGAATCTATAATTAAGATACATGATCATTTTATTTTCCTCAGCTCCCATTCTAAGAAGATTTAAGTAGAATAGAATAGAATAGAATAGAATAGAATAGAATAGAATAGAATAGAATAGAATAGAATAGAATAGAATACTTTATGGGCCAAGTGTGATTGGACAGACAAGGAATTTGTCTTGATGTAAATACTCTCAGTATACGTAAAAGAAAATATACATTAGTCAGGAGTCTAGAGTCATAAGATACGACACTTAATGATAGTCATAGGGTACAATAAGCAATCAAATCATACCAGGAAACAATCAATATAAATCGTAAGGGTACAAGCAACAAAGTTACAGTCATACAGTCACAAGTGAGAGGCGGTGGGTGACAAGGAATGATGAGAAGATTAATAGTAATGCAGACTTTGAAAATAGTTGAACAGCATTGACAGAATTATTTGTTTAGCAGAGTGATGGCTTTTGGGGAAAAAATGTAGCATTGTGTCTTTCTTGTCTACCTTGCTACCTTAAAGAATATGCTTTATATTTACATTAATCCCTTATACTTTTCATCAACTTTAAATCCTGATAGTCAGTTTATCTATTCACAAATTTATCTATTCCCTCTTTAAGACAAGGCCTTCCTTTTATCCAAGTAAAAAGTGAGTGAGGATGTTTGTTAACATAAAAGAAAGGATGATATCTGTTAAAATATTGCAATAATTTTTAACAGTTTGCAATTTCATTCCATTCTAATGAACAGGAAAAAATATGGTCATGAGTTTATTATCATTTTTTTCCAATTATAGATGGCCCTGTTTTCTTCTGATTCATTAAGCAGAACTGGAAAGAGTCAGGACCTCATCCTCTAGAGTGACTGAAGGACTTTTAAAACTGAAGATATGACTGACTGAAGTGAGTTGAGGATAAATTGTACAGTCACCACATTCAGGCCTCCCTTTCAAAAGGAAATGTTTTTGATCTATCTAGGCCACTGAGAGCTTGTGAACTATGTATTGTTTGGATATGTGCAGAGTAACCCTTGTATAAAAAGGATATACACACAGAAAATGGTTTATGAGAACAGTTATGAAGAAATACACAGCCACACAAAGTTGAACAAGTTGTATTAATGTTTACTTGAAGAAATAGAACAATCCAATGAACAGGCCATGCCATACATGTTTTTAACAGTCCAGAAATATCCAATTATAAAGTCTTCTTACCGGTTCCATGTCTTTTATAGCAGACAAATATCAAACCATAATACAACAAATAACCTTCGATATCAGCAGAATATAAAAATAAATAGAGTTAGTATTGGTCTGTAGTCAGTCAGTATCAGTTTCAAGAGAGATCATCAGTGAAAAAGAGAAAGAGAATTAAACCATGATCTATAGCTCCCTCTTATGGTAACTTGTAGCATAATTAACCAACCAGAACACAGCATAATACCATACAGTATTTTTCCTTAAAGCTACAAACATATATATTTGTAGTTTACATATTGTCAACCCAACTACATTATTTACATATACATAACATGATATGTTTATGAATTTCTTGAAATTCATGTTCATGGATTTATTTTTTTCCAGGATACTTGATAAAAAAATAGCTTTGTTCTTTTATGACAAAATGGAATAATCACAAGCAGTCTGTATATTGTCCCCCTGACCTGACCCAGTAATTTGTATTTTAATGTTTCCAGAGGATTTCCGATGGAATAACATGCTTCATCGAAAACCTTCATGCACAAACATTATTATTTCTTAATGCATGGTGAACAAGTGCTCCTAAGATCTCTACTCATTGGAAAAATGTAAAAAAAAACCAAACCTGTACAAATGAATTTCAGAATTAGCATCACAAGAATGTATTATGATAGGTAAATTCTTTGAAAAACAGAGTAAAGGAATGTTGGCTGGCTTCTTTTGTGTGAAAACTTGCTCTTCTTTCATATCATAATTTAAATACATAAGTGTTAACCTTTAAGTGTAATCTCTAATTCCTTCTGGTTCTTCTCGTGTCCACCATTCAGTATCCCAACTGAGGAAGGGGTCAAGCTATTTTCTAAATCACCTGTACGCCAGACAAGGATAGAAACTGAACAAGGAGATATTTAACTTGGAAATAAGGAGAAAATTTCTGACAGCGAGTACAATCAACCAATGGAACACCTTGCCCTTGGAAGTTGTGAGAGCGCCATCACTTGAGACTTTCAAGAAGAGATTGGACTGCCGCTTGTCAGAAAAGGTACAGGGCAGTGGTTCCCAACGTGGGCAGTACCGCCACCTGGGGGCAATGGGATGCCTTAGGGGGATGCTAAGAAGCAAGGGGGCTGGCAGGGGGGTTGCTAAGAGGCAAGGGGGAGCATTCGAGGTGCTAGCCCACAGGCTCACCCCATTGAGCCCCTTGCATGGCTCTGCAGCAACAGTCAATGGCATCTGTGGATCACCTAGGGGGAGGCAGAGGAAGGGGGGCTTTGACTACATGCCCAATATCCAGGATCCTGCTCAGCCAGACTTGCCCCTCTTTGTAGTGGCTGTGTCTGACAGCAAGTTCACAGGCTGCCCCTAACACCAGGGATCAGCCTCCCAAGTTGTCCCCTCCTCCCAGGGCATTCACATCATAGAGGGCAGTGCTGTCCGTCCTTCCTGGAGCCAAAACAGGGAAGGGTTGAGGAAGCCCAGGCAGGTGGCAGCAGCATGTTGGGAAAGTAAAGCAAAGCCAGAGTGGCTTTGTGGGCTTTCCTCTATTTTCCTAATATGCCTATGGGGATGGCACCTCAAATGCAGAAGTGGTGGCATCACATTGGAAAAGTAGAGCAAAGCTACTCTGGCTTTGCTATGCTTTTCCAAAATGCTACCGCTGCCTGCCCTGCTCAGTCTGGGAGGTGGGTAGGTAGGGGGGGAGAGAGAGAGAGAGAGAGAGAGAGAGAGGGAGAGAGAGAGGGGGAGAAAGGGAGAGAAAAGGGGGGGAGGGGGGGGGGGAGGGAGAGAGAGAGAGAGAGAGAGAGAGAGACCTGATGCATCAGATTGAAATGAGGTCTAGTTTAGACTGAGGCCATTTTCTACATTGAAACATCTTTGCCAGCACATTGAAATATCTTTGGCTTATATTAAAGGTTTTGTAGATGAAACATGGTCAAGACTATCAGGAAGCTCTCACATTTTGTTTGAAGCTTTAAACAGGATCCACTGGACCAGATCTCCACCCTAAAAAATTACTTTTCCCCAATGTATTACAGTGCCAATTCTGAAGTAAGTGAAACCTGTTCCGACCGGAAAAGAAGCACAGTAGACCGGGTTCCAACAAATAACTCTTTATTAGTTAAAAGCAACAGTAACGGAACACTGGCTCAGCCGCGGCAGCCCTTTTTATAGAGGCTTGCCTGCCGGCTTGTAGCCAATGACATTGTTTTAACTTTGCCGCCTTTGAGCGGCTTCCTGGATTGGTTTCTAATGAATCAATCCACTACTGGCCTTCCTGGCCAATCAGAATAGACTACTTGGAACCTTCCAAGTTATACAGAACACCCCTCCCCCTTTAGTTCAGTCCTATGTGAGTGATGTAGTCATGCAGGTAGGTGGGGTTTCTTTTGGTCCTAGTTGGTTTGTGGCTCATTCTCGCCTAGGACTTCAAGCGGTTCGGTCGGGATCTCTGTCTCTCCAGCTCGTCTCCATGGAACCGCCTGGAAGGGTGAGTCAGCATTTCTGCTACGTCTTGAGTTGCTCAGGCTGGTGGTTTTGCCGTTCCCGCCTGGTTCAACCGGGCTGGTTGAGATGGCCTGGCTGGCCCCTTCCAGGATGGCTTCACTTTCGCTTGGACTACCTCCGATAGTTTCATCTAAACGTAAGTGTGCTTTTTGGTTGGTTAGATGTTCTGGATTTACTTTTAATGGTTCATTTTCACTCCCTTTTTTATTTCTTTGTGTCCCTGCCCCCCTTGGTTTTGTTTTCATCAATTTTTATGATTTGAGGTTGCACGGTCATTTTACGCTTGATATTTCGGGAACGAAGCTGGTCTATGTGCCGCTTCCACTCTCTTCCATCGTCCACGGTTAGTCGGTAGGACCAGGGGCCTGTTACTTGTTTGATTGTGGCTGGAAGCCAGAGAGAGTCCCCAGTAAAATTCTTCACATAGACTAGGTCGCCGATTTCAAACGTGCAGTATCGGCTGGAGAAGTCGGGGGGTTTCTCACAAGTTTAATTTGGGTGCAATCTGTACAAATGGGATCTGAGTTTTCTTCCCATTAATAATTCTGCCGGGCTCTTGTTTGTTGTACAACTGGGAGTGATGTGTTGTAGTGTAAAGCCCTTGTCACACAGCACCAACGAATGGAAAGAGGATGTAAAATGGAGAGAAACACTTGACAACCGTTAGTTAATGCGATGCTTCTGTTCTGTACTCACTGCATCCGTTTTTCATCCTCTCTATCCATCCAGCATCTGTCTACTGATATTTCATCCACTCAAAAAATTTGGGGCTGCACAAAACTTTTTGAGTGGAAAATGTATCCAACACGTCCATTCGCCATCCGCAACGCATACGGGGAACATCCGTTCCACATCCGTTGTCATCCGTTATGCATCCGCTATATCCGTGAGGCATCCGCTGCGCATCTGCGCAACTCAAATCCACTTCAGCAGAAAATGGACACAGGGAGGAAGAGAAACGGACGTGGAATGGACACGCAGTGTTAGTAGCATGGACGGAGAAAGGATGAAAGCAGATGCAGATCGCATACAAAGCACTAAAACGGAAAAAACATTCACATAGGGGACGTATCTCGGATATTTAGGATGTCTGCAGGATGCCTAGAGGATGCAAAAGGACACCGAGTGGAAACCCTATATTTCCTATAAAAAGGGGGAGGAACTCACCTGGATCTCACTTTCAGTCCAGCAGCCCTGCTGTGCAGATCTCTGCAGCCTTCATCTTGCTCTTGCTCTTCAACAGCATCCAGACATCTCCACCATGGATCGTCACACACTCCTTTTGGTAGCCACCATCATTCTAAAACAGTACGAAGCCATCTACAGGCTCTTTCACCTGTTCTACGCAAAGAAAAGGAGGCATCCAAGAAGTGTCTGGGTCCGAAGATGGATCGCGAGAAGAGCAGAGTACGGGCTGTATAACAAGCTGATGGTGGAGCTGAGGAACGAAGACACTCGTGCATTCCAGAACTTCATGAGGATGCCACCAGCCATGTTTGACGAAGTTGTGCAGCAGCTGAGACCCAGGTTGACCAAGCAGAGGACCAACTTCCAGCCCAGCCTGGACCCTGGACTCAACTTCCGGCCCAGCCTGGACCCTGGCACTGACTCTGCGGCACCTGGCCTCAGGGACCACATACAGGAGCATGCAGTACGGCTGGAGGGTTCCACACAACACCATCAGCATTGTGGTCAGAGAAGTGCTGCAGGCCATCATCAAAGAATACCTGGAGGAGCTCCTCCAGTGCCCCTCCACTGAAGAAGGATGGAAGAAAGTTGCAGAGCAGTGGTATCAGAGGTGGAACTTCCCACACACCATTGGAGCCATCGATGGCAAGCACGTGGCCTGCAAAGCTCCAGCCAAGTCGGGGTCCACTTATCACAACTACAAGGGCTTCTTCAGCATCATCCTCTTCACCATGGTCGATGCTGACTACAAGTTCATGTACATCGATGCTTCAGGCAATGGGTCATCTTCAGATGCCCAGATATACAATGCAAGTCACCTCAAGGAGGGCTTGAACGCAACCTCATCATGGGCTTCCCAGATCCACACCCCCTGCCTAACGACACACAAGTTGTGCCCTACTTCATCATGGGGGATGACGCCTTCTCCCTCAGAACCTACCTCATGAAGCCCTACACTTCCAGATGCCTCACCCGTGAAGAGAGGATCTTCAACTACAGGCTTTCCAGGGCAAGGAGGATGGTGGAGAACCCCTTTGGCATTCTGGCCAACAGGTTCCAGGTACTTCTCACCACCATGCAGCATCGCCCAGAGATCGTGAGGAGGATCGTGGAAGCTTGCTGCATCCTGCACAATCTCATGCGCATCCACTACCCAGTGTTGCAGAACAGGCTCGTGGACATCAACAAGGCAATGGGGACATGAAGCCTGGTGAATGGAGGCAAGGAGTAAACCTGATAGATACTGTGGATGTGCAAGGCCCCAACAGAGCTTCATGTGAAGGGAAGAAGCAGCGCAACCTCCTGAAACAATGGTGCAACTCCCCAGCTAGAGCAGTGGAGTGGCAAGACAGGATGATAGATGCTTAATGGATGCTTCCTTCAGCCTGTCTCATCACACGGATGAGATTGGGCCATGTATGTTGAGTGGCCCTACAATGAACAGGGCATTTAATAAAGAGTTGTGTTTATGTTGAAATGTGTGAATCAATGATTACATTGTTATTGATAAAAAAGGGCCAAAGGTGTGGCACCTGGGAGGATGGACCATACAGTTCCACTATGCTTGCACTAGAGGTTTATCTATCCCACAGCTATTACCCATCCCACAGGTATCCTCACCCATCCCACAGCTATTACCCATCCCAAAGGTATCCCTGCCCATCCCACAGCTATTACCTATCCCAAAGGTATCCCTGCCCATCCCACAGCTATCCTTACACATCCCACAAGCATGCAAAGGCTTAAACCATTTCTAAAAGTTTCCACCAAGACTTTATTTAACAAAATAAATGAAGCAAGTGTGTGAAGCAAAGATAATCTTTATTAATAACAAGCTATAAAAGCAAAATGACCCAAGTGTCCCAAGCAAAGATAAAGTCAACAGGTAGCCACCCAGTTTCTGGCACTCTTCTCAGTCACTGTGAGGCATGCTCATAGTCTCAGGGGTGAAGGGTCCAGGTGCTTTTGAGGTGGCTGCTGCGGAAGTGCTGGTCTGAGGGGCCATTGGGGTGCCTGGCCCCAAGAGGACAACAGGGGATGGTGTGTGGAGGAAGCCCTCAGAGAGCTGGCTCAGTCCTGTGATGTTGAGAGCCCCTTCCTCCAGGACATGGGGTGTCAGCCCCAATACCGATGAAGATGTTCTGAGGCTGGCCTTGGCTGTGGGGTGGAGGAAGGAGGAGTTTAGTGGGGCTGTCTGGTCTACAGGTGAGCGAGGTGAGGCGTGGTTTGCATCTGTGGCGTGGGTGGTATCTGTGGCATGGATGGCATCTGTGGCATGGGTGGCATTTGTGGCGTGGGTGGCATCGGTGGCATCGGTGGCATTGGTGGCACCAGTGGCATTTGATGTACCTGTGCCTGGACTGGGAAGGGCTGCCTGTGCTGCTGGAGCTCCTGGTAGCCGTAGCCTTGGTAGGGGAGGGCCTGTGGAAAGCCTTGGAAGGGCAGTGACATCACCTGGGGTGGAGGAGCAGACCTGGACTGGGTAGGAGCAGGTTCAGCTGGGCCTGGAGGGTTGTGCAGAACACCGCTGATCCTGTCCTTTATCACCTGGTACTGTGATTCGGACATGTTCATGAAGGTCTGGTTGATGTAGGTGAGGAAGGGCTTGCAGTTTGAGGATAGGATGTGGTGTGTACCAGCTGAGAGAGGAGATCTACGCTGCTTCTGATGGTGTCCCTGATCTCCAGCAGGACAGTGTGGCTCTGCCCCTCCGGTCTGCCTCTCTGGCTGCTTTCTGTGGAGGTGGAGCTTTGGGTGGATGTGGGTTGGTCTCTGGTTGAAGTGCCCTCTCCTTGCTCCCACTGCATCAGGGGGTCCTCCACACGCTCCGCCATGGGGAGTGCAGCTGTCAGGTGGGTCTCCATTGTGAGGCGCTCCACAAATACCTGCCTGGACACAGGAGCTGACTCTTGGCCAGAAGAGGACTGGCTCTCTGTGGGCTGCCTGAGAGAGAAGTTTGTCAGAGGGGCTGCTCCTCGGTGGCAGATCTCACCATCCAAGAAGCTGCACTTGGCCATCACGCAGGTCTCTCTGTCCGTCAGCTTGATCATGGCCTGGACAGATTTCTTGAGGTGCAGCTTCCCATACCAGGTGTGCGTGTGCTTCCATCAGCCGAGGATCACCTCCGAAGTGTAGCCCAGGCTCTCCACCTTCTCTCTCCAAGCAGCCTGCTTCCTTTTGGTGTCTCGATAGAGCCTGTGTCCCTTCCGCCAAAGATAGTCGTTCTCCCTCAGCCATTCCAGCACCTTATCCTCATGTTCCTCTTCGATGGAGTATTGCCTCCTCTCCCGTTCTTGTTCTCCCGTATGCCTCTTCGTCCCTCTGGCAGGGCCATCTTGGCCCTCATCAGAGGGGCTTCGAGGTTGTAGGGGCTGCTCCACCACACCACCACCAGCAGCAGCAGCAACAACAACAGTAGCAGCAAAAGTGGGACCAGCAGGACCAGCAGGACCAACAGCACTAGCAGGACCAGGATCAGGATCAGCAGCAGCAGAGTAAGAACCAGCAGCACCAGCAGCACCAGGATCAGGATCAGCAGCA